>CAJNIZ010045027.1:55140-101870 GCA_905231905.1 Symbiodinium pilosum
GGCTTGGATTTTTGATTCCTAAACTTTCTTAGGGTTTAGGGTTTAGGAATCAGAGTTTAGGGTTTACGATTTAGAGTTTAGGATTTAGGGTTTAGGGTTTAGGGCTTCCTTTTTGGGTCTCTTTAGGAAAGTTTAAGCTTTTTTGGCCCTGGTGATTGGGGAAGAGAGGGGAGGGGAGAGCTTGGGCTTGGCATGTAGGGCTTAGGCTTTAGAGGAGTTTGGGGTTCAGGGCTTAGGGGAGCTTAGAGTTTAGGTAATCTCCTTAGGACTTATCTTCCATTTGCATTATGGTAATATCTGAAGGAGTTATAATGATTGATCATAATTTTTTGAAGTATAGGTCTTTGCGGATTACAGGTTAAGCTCTGGTAATTTGGGCGGATTCTGATGACTTGGGGGTGGGGGGGAAGGGGAGTGTTAGGAATAATGAGATTGCAGGATCATTCCTCAGTTCCCTGAGATTGTAAGGCAGGGTTGAAGGCTTGAACTAACAGCCGGGGTTTGGGGGTGGGGTTGCGAGTACCCAGCCATGAGAGCCATGTCTTGACAGAGATTTTAATGTGGCTCCAGTTCCAGCTTCGTGCAAAAGGCGTAGTATGATTTGAGGACTTCATGGCAAGCTGCGACCCGGGCTTGAGCACTTGCGGGATTGCCTTCCAGTCCTTTTGCATCAATACGTTCAACTTGGAAACCGCCTGTCCTTTGAGCATGGAGCGTTTGATTTGAACGAGATACAAGTCTTGAATATGCCGATTCTCAAGCAAGGTTTCGGAGCCCTTGAGACCGCCGAGGCCCCCCAAAGCAATGAATTGCAGAAGGCAACCTAACAGATCAGTCTTGGGGTAACTTCACAACTCCATAATGAGGAACTCGAACGAGATGGACACATGGCCTTCAGCCAAAATCCCTTTCCCATAAGAATACCTCCGCACCCGCTGACAACAACATCCCTACGTACCCCTTCACGACAAATACACACCTAGGGCGTGGGGGGGTTCATTGGTAGGGGGCGGGGGCTTGTCGTCACTGAAATGCTTGCAGTCAATCATTTTCCTGCGCACGTTAACCTTGATCCACTGCGCCTGACTACAAGCCTGTTTAAGCATGATCCCTCCTCCCGAGGAGTCTGACCCAGACATGCAAACTTGCCTGCAACGTCCAAACAAGGGGTGCAGGTCATATTGCAGGTAGCTAGGCGGTGTAGGCCCACGGCCCAGGCAGCCCATGCTAGCTCCGCAGGCAACGCAGCAAGTGCAATTTTCTTACCGGTTATAAGTAAGGAATGCGGGAAGGGATCCCTAGGGTAGCCTCTATTTCTTTCCTTCATTCCGTACTAACAAGTGGTAAGCTTTGAGCCTTGTCGAGATTCAGCGTCATCCGGGTGTGCTTGGGATATATGTGGCAGTGGCGGAGAAAGCTTACGGTGTCAAGAGAATTCCTCAAAAAGAGACCGTTTTTTTGAGAAAGGATGTGAGGCAAAGTCTTTGTGAGTTGGGTAGCCCTTATGGCAGGATCCCCGCTTGAGCCACAGCATCCTGGGCAATTACAGGAGGGGAGTTACCATGTGGGGACCTTATACGTAAGCCTTATATACACAACATGTGACTCCCAATTGTCCTTGTATATCATATACATAACCTTTCCATAAATTCTCCCCATTGGAGACTCCCCTCCGGTAGTTGGTCCTTACATGACGATATTCTTCTGCTGAGGGAATGAATGTTTCTTTGGGCTTCGAAAATTGGGTTTCTCCTTCATTAGCCCCAAAATGTCATAATCCTCATTGTGAGTAGCCTCAGAGAGGGATCCATGACTCATGGAATTTTCAGGTGTTTGAGCTATGCGCTCTTTGTTGGGTTCGTAGGCTGTGAAGAGTATTTTCTAATATTTAAAAGGTATTTGAGGACCCCAGGGTCAATACAAGGGGGCCCATTGCTTCAATCTTCAAAATGTCTCGGGTGCAGATCTTCTGGCGCTGTTTTTCCGGAAGCGCTGTTCGTGAAGCATGGGTGATCCACCTTGTGTCATCTTGATGATTGCTAGGTTCGATGTCATGCTGCTGCAAAACGCATTGCTCTTACGTAGTAGCCACTCTCATGATCTGCGCTTTACCACATTTCCCTAGCATGTTTTCTGGATCGAAGTATCCGTACGATCACTGCCAGCAGCTTCACGCCCGCCATATGTATTGTAGAGATTTGATCTGGTAACCATTCTGCTGCCAACAGGTTGGGCCTAGCCACGGCGCGAAGACAATCAGATAAATGACTCGACTAGTCCATGTTGAGCCTTGTTGGGCTACGACACTTCCCGATTTGAATCCAAAAGGCCTTCACCTTCAGTCCCCAAAGGACCCACAGAGCCCAATACCCCTTAAGTTAGGAATATACCCCACATGGCACTAGGATCCCTTATATGATTTTAGCTATATTCCTTAATTAACGGGTATTGGGCTCCCTGGAACCTTGATCTTCATTCCCCAAAAGAGCCGGACAAGGAAGTATTTGCTTGAGCTCGGAAGCCGCCAGGAGTGGAGAGCGGGGAGTTTCCCGAAGGCTGCCGCGGTTGAGGGTTTAGGGTTTAGGGTGTGGTCACGGCATAAGACTCTCTCTGGTGTGGGACACAATCAGGCCGCTGGCATCAGCGCGTAGCAGTCAACCCACCCCATGACCACCTCGATTTCAAGCAATTTAGGGTTTAGTTCTTAAAGTCTTATGGCCATCGCGGCGGGGGCCCAGGCAGCGCCGACGATGGCCGCCATTCAATCGGAGACCGGGATAATGTGATTTCTTGCCAGGCTCTGGCCTTCTGCGAGGCTGATTTGCCGAATACGTTGACATCCATGTGCAAGGCCAAAGCAAGAACCGTCAGCGGTCGCGACGACGCGTTGTTGGGTTACGTCCGAGGCTGCGCGGCGCAGCTGCGCTCTCAATGGTAATGGGTCAGTGTTGGCTTTCTGTGAGGTTGTTTCTTTGTCAGCATTCGTGGCGCGATGTTGGCTTACTTCCGAGCCTGCGTGGGACAGCCGCGCTCTCAATGGTGATGGTCAGTGCTGGCTTTCTGTGAGGTTGTTGTGTCAGTGCACTTCCACGGCCGCCTGATTACGGCGGCGCTCGAGGCTAGCTTTAAACGTTATTAGGTTCGGCCAAGCGGTCGCCACACGTGTGAAAACAACTCTTTTGCTTTGGAGATGCTTAGGGCTAGGGGCTTAGGGGGTTCTGCTGGTGTAATATGTTTTGTGGGCCAGGTGGTTCAGCTTGGTGGGTTGTTCGTTATACACCACTGACGCTTTATTGGCAGCATGCTGACGTCTCTTGAAGACCTAGTGTGCACTTGACGTCTTTCAGCAAGAAGTCTCAGATATGATGATGTGGTTTCCACGCGTCTGCTGGCAACACGGCGAGGAATGCCATCCAATTTTATCGTAGACTAGGGTATATATGGAAGGCTCGAAAGTGATGTTGATTAAAGAAGAAGTACAGGCCTTGTTTGACAGCCCGAGCAGTTCCCACAGGTGGGAAAATGGTCTAGGTGTCCACATTGATGGCAAGCATGAAATATGCTGTAACTTGCAGTAGGCAGCACTAACCCGGAACCCTTCGCCCTTGCGCCCTGAACCCTAAATGATCCCATGCATAATCCCAATATACACCTACGTAACCCTTGTATAACCCTGAATGGATGAGAGATCTCAAAGATCATAGGCTGGGCTTTGCGGCAAACACAGCCTTCCATACTGGCTGATGCTCTCTAATGATGTGGCGAACCCAGCGCTGATAATGAGATAGCATATTCTTGATTACATATCCATAATGCGATGCCTTCCTCGTTAAGAATTCTGTCCAAATCATCCCTGCACAGTGCTCAAGGCCCCCCTCTTCCAACCCGGGTAATTTCTAGATCCACTGGTTACCCAATTCAATGCCCCTCATTTTGAAAACTCGCGTTTGGTAGGCTGGGAGCGTGCGGAGATTGAGAGATGGGCATGCGACTGAGAGCTCCCCGTGGGCGAAGTGATACGGTTTGATCTTCCCCCACTGGCAATAGTTTTCTCCCAAATTATGTTAGTTTTTACTGGGAGAAATTCATGAGGGGATGGGAAATAGCCTCTTTGACTGCATGGAGTGTAGGGGATGTTGGGAACAAATCAGGGCCGGTTGGCATATTGGTACACGGACATGAGTCGAAGTCCAGCTGCTCTTTGTATGGGGCCTGGGCTTAGACAGGAGTCTATCAGGAGCAAGTTTTCGGTCTCTTGCTGGCTGACGGGAGCGTACAGGCAGTGAGTCGAATAGGGAAAAGCGTAGTTCTGCATCCTATAGGTTATAGTTCTGTGATTGTTAGGCGAGGTATGTTTAAGTGGCAAAGTTCCAGTTCCGTGTCCTGTAAACTTTATTTATGTGATTTTACAAATATAGTGATGTAAGTAGGAGGCACCACCCTGTGGGCAACAAGGGGGAGAGCCAGATTGTTAAAATGGCGACCCAGGAAGTGACTCTTCTTTGCAGCTGCCGTAAAAGCTATCCTGTGCCTAGCGCCAAAGTCAGGTGCTACGGTTGAACCTTTATAACTAAACTCCAGGAAAGCTTGGGTAATGCAGGTCCTACGCTATCAACGTTATTGCAAGGTATACGTGCGAATATACTGGAAAATTCTGTATCACGGCTCTGTCAGATCAGGTTTACCCTCTGGCCCCTATGTTGTTGCTTATTGGGGGATGTACCATAAGCCCCGACACAAACAACGACACACCCAATACAGAGCTGCATATGAGTGTTTGGGTAAGGTTCAGGATTGCCTTTTCTCCCTCCAGTTGACTTGCCAACTCTGAAGCAGAACTGGGGGAAGACTACAAGCCTTGTCGCACAGCTTAGTATTTTGGATTTACAAGTGTTATGCGAGACCGTATGCGAGAATTTCGTGGAATTCTCGAATCCTTATCACAAAGCCTAAAAACCCTTATTCAGAACGCGGCGCGGCGACCCAAAAGGTGCCGCCATTTGGGAGATGCCTCCACAAGGCCCTTTAGAAGAAGACCGTAACCCTCCTGCCCAAAGCATAGCAAAAGACACCCCGCGAATAAATAGAATCCTGTTACGGGATGTGTCATTCTGCAGGGAGTATTTATGATGAGGGCAGCGTTCTTTTTCCGATGAGAGGGAGGGGCTGACTGCGGAAGCTGGTAAACTGGGCGGTGCACCTTAGCAGAGGGTAGATGCAGGGTCTAGGACCTAGGACGGGATTCTGCGGCGTTCAAAGCAGTCTCACGAGCAGTTTCATGAAACAAGCTGCTGAGGACGCCGAGCTGGGAAGGCACTTGCAGATTGCTGACGGTTTGTAGGGGTGCCATGACCCCAAGAAGGACCCTACTGTATGAGCCTCATATGACTGGTCCAGGGTCCTGATTATAGGATTTCGGGTTACCAAAAACCCTCTTACCAATAGAACCCATCTACTAGCGGATGATTGCAAGTTCCTAAGCTTGGGAGCTTCAGGCGATTATGAGGGGGACTAGGGTTTAGGGATTAACTAGACTTTAGGGATCAGGGTTTGGGGATTAGTGTTGAGGATAAAAGGAATTATAGGGTTCGGGGAGTATATTCACGACCGGCAGCCTCTCGGACGTGAAGTTGAAGTTTCTGGAGGTCCATGGGCAAATCTAAAGCTCAATGTTCAGGGCTGATATCATATACGCCCAAAGGGAGAAGTAGTTGGACTGAAGGAATTATTTGGGGGTGCTCCTGTAACTAACTTTGTTGCAAGGTTAGTCAAGGAAACAGAGGCTAGTATACCAAGACTCTCTCGTACCGTGCTTTCTGGATAGTTGGTTCCTCACTTGCAGGGTCATGGGGACTTCGTACATGGGTCCATAATGGGGAAATTGGAGTTATTATATAGCCTATAGGGGTTATTAACCTACTTACTAAGTCCCCATGACCCTCCACGCAGTAGTGACTGACTCTCTTGGTTTGGTTCAGTCGTGCCATGCATTGGGAGGACCATAAATGTCATTACAGAAGTTTGGTAGACCTTGGGTACTGCCCCCACCAAGTAACAGTCTATATTAGGGGTCCTATTAAGGGCTATATATACCCAACTTATACTTAATATCCAACTGTGACTGAGGGGGGGCAGTACCCAAGGTAGACTTGGCAAAAGAAGGACTCTATTTCTAACATAACCGTTTCATGTCATGTTCCCTGTCCCATGTGATTCTCCATTGCAAGGATACTCATTGAACATCCTACTCTTTTTTCAGAGATTCTCAGAAGAAGTAGCAAGGACCAACTCGACCCAAAGCAGAATGCTGGCCCGCGGGGTTAGGGTATCAGGTAGTTGGTACCTTCCCCAAGCCTGAAGCCCTATGAACTCTAAAGCCAGAGTAAGCAAGCCAAATCCCAGAAAATCAGTCCCATAGGCCCAAGAGCTATAGCGCCAACACAGATTCCCAACCCCCGCCTGAAGCCTAAAACCCCTAAACCCTAAACCCTAAACCCCTAAACCCTAAACTTTGACTCCTACAGTGAAACCATGGCAAGGCCGCTCTCTAAGCTATGCACCATAACCGATCAGATGTTCACATTGTAAAGCACTTGGGGGCCTCCCATTGACTGATGCGATTTAGGGTTTAAGGTTTAGGGTCTAGGGCATATGGTGATGCGCTGCCTAAGCCTCAGCCCAGAAGCCGTCAAAACTGAACCCTCACCTCCAAAGCCACGAGCCCTGAGCAGCTTAGCATGCCACAGGTGGGTGCCAGACTTCATCGACATTCCTCCACAAATGGACACGATGAGGACTCGAGCGTGTGGAGTGTTGCATACGGTTCAAGCAGACGGTATTTGGTAGCTTCCAGAAATTGGGTGAGCTTGACGAAACGACGCTGACCGTCACCGGGACGGATGAAGGCTACTGAGTGCATGTGGCGCCATGACACGAATTATTTTTGATGCGTTCACCGGGCAGGTAATGGTCCTAAGTTTCTCTTCGACTTATCTGGATCTGAAGTAGGACAATCCTTGCACCACACACTGAACTCCACCACTAGCAGAATTCTGCCTTGCTTATCCCCTGCTAGGCTGAATCCTGGGCCACAAGGAAGTTTCCCAAAACTTGACTGATGCAACCCACCGTAAGTTGTACGACTTCAAGATATTCTCATACTTTTTATCCCGATTATGAAATACTCATGCTGTGACTTGGGGGCTCTTCCCTTCCCCTTAACCTCAAACCTATACCCCAAACCCTCTAGGAAAGCCTGAGCCCGCTAGGAGTTCGTTGCCAAAGGCGCAGCAGGAGAAGCTCTCTATGGGGCTGAAGGCCATGCGTTGTTCCATGCCCAAGGGTTGATGTCGGGGCTTACATTCAGATGTTTTAGGGCTTATGGTGTGAGGGCTTAAGGTTTTATAGGGCTTAGGGTTTTAGGACCTAGGATTTTAGGGCTAGGGTGCTAGGGTTTGGGGTTTACAGGGACTGTAGGATCTGGTATCCGTAAACCCTCAGCCGTGAGGGCCACTTTTGGTCTAAGGTTATAAGTACGGGCCACCAATATGGGCCTTTAGGCCTTTTAGGGGTCTTCTAGGGAACCTTAAGGGTACATAGCGATTACCTAGTAGGTATATAAGGATCCCAGGGGTAAGAGCCTATACTAGGAGCCCATTGTTTCAACTTTGGATTTTGGGAATGGAGATCTGCCATACGCTCCAACTCCCACCATCCTTGAGTCAAAGGTTCTAAAATGGGACGCTTTCTGCCCGACCGTAAGCTCTGAATGGGGCTTATGGGGTTTGATAGGTTATGTAATAGGTAGATACGTACGTCAGGACTAAGGGCCCATAGTTCCAACCTTAGCTGAATAGTTACCCCTGTCGTTTCGGAGCTTATTTGAAGTACTCTATATCACAGTTATACAAGAAACCGTCTGTTTGAGGTACCCCACGTCATATGTATACAAGAAGTGAAGGACCACCGTGTTAGCGACTGTTTAGACCCCGTCATTAAACACACGTCAGTGTAGACGTTCTTTGCCTTGTGCTTATGGGAGCAGGCAGCGCTCGCAGCTGGTGCTTCGGATTTCACAGACTTGCTAGGGCTGGGACTATGCAGTTGTGAGTAGAAAGTTCAGGGGCACTGAATTGACAATCTCAGTCTAAACTTTTCTATTGAGAATCTCAGTCTAAACTTTTCTGCAGAAGCATGAGTACCGTGCAATTCCCTGGGTCATGACTCTCAAACCTCACCTCTTCAGCGACATCCCAACCCTGTCTAGAATTCCACCCCATCGACACCCTATTTAACAGGGATATTTTTTCGAATCGCAACCTTCACAGTAAGGACTCTATGTACATACCCCTGGGGCTCCATGTCTATAAATATTACCTACATTGGGCCCCAATGTCTATAAATAGTTCCTACATTGGGCTATTTGGAGCCCTAGGGTACATCGGTTGCTAGTGTTTCGGTATCAAATCTGTTCGCGCTCTTGTCAGCGTCCCTTGCAGGCTCTCATCGGCATTGGGAAGGTCCAGCCCTCCAACCCTGAGGCACGCGCTTTATGGTTTCGAGTTTGGAGGGTTTAGGGTTTAGGGTTGATGTTTTAGGGTTTAGAGACTTTCCTGATGTAAGGATTTAAACACCTTGAAAAAGGTTTGTGAAGGGTCCAAACCTAGGAAGGAACAAATTTATATAGGCGTCTCATAACATTGTGGCGCCTGCTTGGCAGTGCCCATGACAACATACAGTTGGGCTTGCCAAGCCTGAACCCCAAACCCCTAAAGCCCCATGAATGCTCCTGATGTTGATCCCCTCTTGGCAAGCACAACTACAGCGGCTTTAGGGTGTAGGGTTTAGGTTAGGTGGACCTCCCACCCAGGAATAGCGACGATTATGGATAATAAGGATTGTATTAGGGTCCTCTTATATTCCTATTATACAATTTTTACAGGGTGGGGGGTCCTCCTAAGGTTTAGGGTGTAGGGTAATTCGGGACATTGTATTACCCCAATAATGGAGAATCAAATGGAAAAGAAGCTGGAAGCTGGGATTATGCAGCGGTGTGTGGGGTTTAGGCTGTCCAAGAATTAGGGATATCATGTGTGGGGTCCCATCGCAAGGACTATAGTATGTTGGGGTGTATATTGGGGCCCCCTATTTCTTGAAACTACCGCATTGAGTAGGTAGGTTTTAACATGATGTTTCCGTGCTGCTTTCTGGAGTACACGAGATTGTGACCTAGGTGTCAAGCCCTTGAATTCCCAGAATTGCCACATGTCGGAAGGTTGCTGCACGAGAGACCAAATTTTGAAGTTGTGTGTGTGTGTGTGCGTGTGTGCATGTTTTTTTTTCTGATGATCTGCTGTAGCCCTTTCATACTTGCAGTGTTCAATACGTACGCGATATACAGCAAAGCCAGCTGTGGATCGATCAGGCATCTGAAGTGCTTTGACCACCAAGTTGTGCAAACTCCCACAAGGAGAAGCTGTACTCCCTGCCAAGTTCCTGGAACACTTTTCCTCAACGCTAGACCGTGTCCCGTGAAGTCCAACGTAATTACAGGTTGGTTTGCCCAAAGTCTTCAATCAAAGCACCCACCTCCATAGTCCACACTTGACTTTTCTCCAGGAATCAAAGTATGAGTTTAGCGTTCTTACATACTTATTGCATGCCTTTCATAGCGAGGTCACCAAACATTACCTCCAACCATAGTCCCTTCATTTGCCCAACACAATACATCCTAAACCTTTGGCCCAAGCCCCGTGTGTTGAGGTAGCGGTTGCTCCGAAGTCAGGCGGGGTACTGTGCCAGTCTGCGAAAGTGGCATGGGGTCCACACGGCTAGCTTTGAAACGAAGATACGTTTTACTACCCTTAACCCTCAAAGATCTATAAGAAAATAATTTTTAAAGGGCCCCCAAACCTACCCCACTACAGGGGTTGGGCAGCATGTGTGATGATCGCGCCTTGATTTGCTGTTGGGGGGAACGGGGCGGGTAGGGTGCGGGTTTGAGGGGTTCATCGTCCCAGCGGGGTGTCTCATCCCTTGATCCATATAAGGATGTCACTCTGAGTTTCTGATTTTGTTCACATAGGATTTTTCGTGAACCCCGTACTGTACTCATCACTAATTAGCTGGAATCTGTTTAACTTCCTCAGGTGTTTCGTGTCCCTGGATCCCTCAGCGCGCCTCTACCTCTAACGAGCCCCCGCTTAGCGCTTCATTTTGCAGCATGATGAGCGGCATTTGTATTGGCAGAACATATAAGGAGAAGCCCATGAATAATTCTAGAATGTTCTGCAACCATTGCAGAGCCGCAGATCAAGCGAGGCTGTGAAGTGTATAGGTCTCTGCAAGTCACTCAACATCCTCTGGTCTGAAATGTGGCGTGTCGCACCGATAGTATTGAACTGCAGCAGACTCTTCTTTTGTTGCACAATATTTTCCCGTCCTCCCCGGGTAAACGGTAATAATGCCGGTCTTCGCGCCCACTTTACCTCGAAGTCAGAAACCGCGGCACGTAAGGTGTATGAAGAGGGGTCTATTTTGTGATTATCGCGTACAAAATCGCGACACCTTAATAATCAATACTAACGGCCAGACATTTCAGACGCAAACCCCTTGTGGGTCCTGACCTTTTCACCATCTCCTCTCTCAGCACTGCAATCCCCAAGCCAAGCCTATCCTGAACCTCAATTGAAATCCTGAACCCTGCATCCTAACCCAAAGGCCTCAACCGAAACCAGACTTACTAGGGGGGTAGTTGGGAATAAGTTATATTCCCTGTCTAGCATATTCCCTCATGGGACACTAACTCCCATACGTACCTACCACAACATGGTAGTTCCCTTTTTCTTTTCCATTAGCCCTACCTTACCCAATATATTCCCCCCTTTGCCGCTAACCCCCCTAAACCCTAAACCCTAAATCGCGTGAGGCTCTCTCAAAACGCACAGACGCGGCTCCCAGCCCTCGAGTGGAAATGTGCGGCAGGCACAGGTGCCCAGGGCTGCGAGCCCAGAGGGGGTTTTAGGGTTTAGGGTTTTAGGGTTTAGGGTTTAGGGTAGGTGCTAAGAATTGAATGAGATTTATTAGTGACTATGGTTTTTTCGAACGGATGGGGAAGATTCCGCAAGCTTTGGGATTCTTCTTCAGGCCCATCATGTCACTTAGGCACAGCGCCCCTAACATCTTAGGCTTGTGCAATTGCTGTTGATCAACAGCCAGACCGGAGTTTCTGGCGGACATCCTGAAAGCATGCCCAAAACATATTCCAGAGGGATGTATTTGAGAAACTGCTGCCATATGACATATGGGTATTTCCCGAAAAGTGGGGCCCGAACAAAATGTCATACCCTTTAAAACCCCTTTAAGGGGCCGAAAAATCCTGCATGACCGCAAATAACTTATGTTCTGGGACTTGTGGTACTATAGTATACCAAGATGATGCAGGAACAGTGGCCTCCGGAATCATTATAGTGGTTTCCATGTTCTTTTCTACTATCCTTATATGACCGCATTGATTATAGTAGGTTCCATTATCCTTATATAACCCCAATATAGTAGTTTCCATGCTCTTTTCCGTTATCCCAATATAACCCCATTATAGTAGTTTCCATGTTCTTTTCCGTTATCCCTATATAACCCCATTATAGTAGTTTCCATGTTCTTTTCCATTATCCCTATATTAACCCCATTAAAGTAGGCAGGAGATGAGCCATCTCTGTGGACCTCCGCAGGCGAATAATACGTTTTAGGAATGAAGGGTTTAGCATAGTATGAGGGTTGCCCAATATCAACCTCGGTTGCTAAGATTATGTTTTACGGGTTTATTGTTAGGGGTGGTTCAGGGTTTATTACAGTTGTTCATACGAGTACCCCTAAACCCTAAACCCTAAACCCTACATACGAATATGGTAGTTTCCCAGAATAGGGGGACCCCAATATAGACCCCCATATACTATAATCCTTATTATGGGGACCCCCAAAAAGGTACCCATAATTTAGGGAAATCCCCATATCAATATCACTACCATTATTATGCTGCTCTTATTCCGGGAAGAGCGCAGCTGGCAGGTGCCCCAACCTCCTAATCTCATGCGGCTGCTGCGAGAGGAGGGCAGCTTGACTGGCACGGCTTGCTGTTCAAGTGAGCTATAATCTAAACTCCTTAAAGGGGGTCATATAGGGGCTTATATAAGGGAGTACTATAGGGGATATTAGGGGGGATACTAGCAGTTTAGACAATGGCACATATGGGGATGTTTCCGAGTTTTTCACATGCATGGAATTCTGGGCCTTTTATCAGGACTGTCAGGGCTATACTACGTTGGAGGCTTCTCCTGCGGGTACTGGGACGTTTCCAAATTTTGCCCAGCATACGTCCCGGGTCTGGGTGGGAATCGTTGATCTTGAGATGTTGCAGGGAGTCAGCCTTTCTTCCTCCTGTCGCTGCAGGAACTGCTACCACCTTGTGCTCAGCAGGGAATTAGGGCCTCTCTCTGTAGTGTCCTGAGCCCGTAACCCCCAAAACCTGCACGGGCCCCTTTTTTTAAGAATCCCCACGTCATGGCGCAGCTGAGGTTTCCATATCGGGGAGACGGCTGGGCTCAACCCCGAGGTATGGCACTGACATCTTTGTGATGGGCATATGCAAGAGCATAATGATTTCTGGGATCTTCCTGCAACCAGATTCTAGGAGATCCATAGGATGTCCTTTGCCAATCAAAAAGTTCGGGAGGTTTGCACGGGCTAGTGCATCCTGACAGTGTCTCCTTCGTCCATCATGGTTCACAAGCTTTGCTATTGGAGCCGCTTGAGGCCGGGAGTACTCAGGGTTTAAGTCCTGAGTCCTGTGGGCCCGCCCCCTGAAATTCAACCTCGCTCTGCCCTAACCCGTTTCTCTCCTCCCTCTTCCCTATTACTTTCCTGTCTTTGTCCCCCCAAACCCTAAACCCTAACCCCATTACTTTCCTGTCTTCGTGCCCCCCCCCAGCAGGCCCCGGAGTTCCGGCCACAGCGACGGGAGCCACCAAAGGCTGCCAGGGCAAAGGCTTGGCGGGCATGAGGTTTCTGGCTTTTTGTTTAAGGTTTGGGGGTTTCGGTTGTAAGTTTTGTCCCCCTTAAATACATAGAATATGGCCTTAATATAAAAATAGTAAGATCTCCATTTACCCTATCTTCTATCTACTTAAGCTGGACTATAAATGCCTGATGGCTTTGCGTAAGGGGCCCGTTGGTCGTTGGGACGGCAGGAGTGATGATGGTGGTGGCGGCAGTCAGGATGACCGTGGCACAATACTTGTACAATGTTCACACTTGCCATTATGTATATCATTTCTTTTCTTGCGACTTTTTGTTACTGCAGCTACGTAGTGGTCTCGAATAATTAGGCGGAGGGCTATATACTGTAAACCTCAGAGTTTAGCTGGTCATCCTTGTGCAAGGGGCTGCCCTGCAGAGAAAAACCCCTAATTGGTACTTTCCCAAGATAGGGGGACCCCCCAATAGAGCCCGCAACACTATAATGCTTATTATGGAGAGCCCCATACACATGTACCCCTAACTTTGGGACACCCCCAATTGAGCGGTGTTCGGGAATGGGCACCAAGGTGGAGGGATGGAAGACCTGAGATGTGGGGATTGTTCTAAGGGTCCTTGCAAAGGAGGGATACAGTTTCTCAGAGGAACGTCCTCACCAAAGGGAACCTGTTTTATGGTCTTTTTAGGGGACAGGTGCTTCAAACAGCTATCCTAAACCCTTAGCCCGAGACCGCGTCGCGATAGGGGCGTTGGGTTGCAGAGCGTACGCATCACATCAGCAACCTTTGTCTTTTTCGTTTGCGGTTTTTGGGTTGCACATACCGCTGCCTTGTAAGTTTGCTCAAGCCCAAGGGTCTGTGAATTTGGTTGAAATCAGTAGGGGGACCTCATAATGGGCACCCCAAATAGTAAGGTCCTTCTTATGGGGAGGCCCAAGAGGTGCAGCCCAATTTTGTAGGAAACTACCATTGTTTGCCAGGGCTACTAGGCAACCTCCGGATTTTGACCGGCTCTTTTGCTCTTAGCAGTGGCCAGTTTTTAGGGTTTAGGGTTTAGGGAACCATGTCGGAGAGCCTTGAGTGTTAAGGGCTTGTTTGCTGGTAGCAAATCTGTGGAGAAGAAATTTCGGGAGTGAAGGCTTCAAGTCCCGCAATTGCTGTTCAGTGGTACATGAAGGTTCGGGGTTCGTATAACCCAACTGTAAATGGTCTGCATAAACCCATGATAGTATATCCACCAATTATAGTTATAGCCAGTCTAGAGGGATTTAAGGGACTCATGTTGGGCCTATAAGTACAAGTCTTCTTGGGGTCATGATAACTCCACACCCAATAGACCCCTACATAATACCCTACATAAGCCTGTACAAGCCTCGAGTTAACCAGTAAGGCTGGATCAGGTGTACAGTGGAAGATTTGAGGTTACGACCCCCCAAACCAGAAATTGAAATAGAATAAATTTCCAAAACATCATAGAATCCCCAGTTTCCATTTCATGTTCCATCTTCTTCTTCGTGTGATTCTCCATTTGGGAGGTATTATCCCTAAAACCGAAGCCCTGGCAATTTTCTTCTTTGTCAAGGCTTGGGACACTTTCGACAGGCAGGCGTGTTGGCCTCAGCGGTTCATGTTAACCGTCATGCCGGGAATTACCGTTCGAATTAAAGTGAGTTTGGGGGGTATACGATATATTGCGCTAGAGATATACAGGCGAATACTAATCTCAATGCCGGGGCAGAACTAGAGTAGAGCTTTGGCGTCTATAGTGCTAGAGATAGGTAGGGAAGCATAGTCTTGATGAAGCATCCGGCTTCTGCAGTAGGGTTTGGGTCTCTGGAATTTGGCTTTATTAGGAATCCCTTGACTCTACACCCAGGATTAAGGGCTCAAGGTTTCCAAAGTCTGCTACCACGAAAGGTTGTGGTTTGGGGTTTGGGGGTTAGGGTTGGTCTGGGCCCCTGGAGAGCTCAATAGTCCTTTGGGAATCCTTGGCTGGTGGGGATTCAAAGGGCTGTCTGTAGTTGCTTGGCAAGATTGAGATTTAGGGTTTAGCGTTTAGGCTTTTTGGTGGTTCCTATAGTAAGGATGATAGTATTTGGCGGTCTATATTGTGGTCGCCCTGTTTTGGGAAATTCCCATTTAGGAGCATTCTTTGAATGTTACAATCCATAACGCGAAAGGAACTTGTGTTTCAGTGAGGGGTATTAGCCTTTCTGGAACTGCCCTAATACAGTTTGGAGTTGGGAAGGGTGCATATGTATATATACAGATATATACATATTTTTCAAGCGAAATGTAGAATCCGTGCGAGTTTGATGACTATATCCCGAAACCCAAAGATCTATAACGTTACGGGTCATAGTCAAGCGGGCGTCAACATTATCCGGCGTTTTCTGATGCTCCGCATCTTGCTTTCTTAGGGCTTGGTCCAGTTGACCTTCAGGGTTTAAGTTTTTTTTGCCATCTTAAAGCCTTCGCAAGATCGCTCGCGAAGGGGGCCTCCTTGGGAGCTATCTCTCTAGGGTTTAGGGTTTATCTCTGTAGCTGACCCCAAGTAGGCAGTGTTCGTAGTCGTCGAGGCGCCGACTACTGTTTCAACCAGCGCCGGAACCCTCCATGAGGTGCGCAGTACTTACAGTAGTAGCTGTCGGTAGTTTGGGCCTTTTGGTAGTTTTGGCCTTTGCCGCCTTCCTTGTCCTTTCAGTCACAAACTCTCCGCCCCAAATCCTGCACCGTAGGATACCCTTGTAGCGGTTCCTTTCCTATAGTAACTCCAACATAGCAGGCCAAGAACGGCACCCCAATTTGCACAATCCCCTTACCATCTACCCCAGACCTTAAAAACCCTAAGCCCTAAACCCCAGAACTAGAGTCCCCTGGCTTCAAAGAAAAACCTAACCTGAGGAGCGTGTCATCTTCCACGGCCTCCGTGACAAGCTGTCCTTTGGAGGATTTTCACTGGCAGAAATTTCTGCATACTTGTAATAGCCTGAAAGATAGGTTTCAGGAATGTTGCAGGGGGGTGCTGGGCTGCGGCGAGTTAAGGGACGCAAAAGTTTTCAGAGGGATTCTGGGGTTTTCGGCGATGTGAAGCCCTCAATCACCAGCGGTTGAATCGCGGCTCCGGGAGCAGCAGTTTGAGGAGGTTTGTTTTAGCAGATGGCTCTTGGATTTTCAACTAGATCCCGCGTGGTCGTGGGACAAAGTCCAAGATAGTCTGGCGTAGAGGGGCAGGGCAGGGTAGGGCAGGGCAGGACAGCGCGGGGATGTAGTGCTGCCCCTGGGCAGCACCAAAAGCTGCAACACGAACAGACACTGGATCCTAATTTGTTTTTGCTTCGTTGTTGAAATTGCCATGCCATCCCTCCCAAGTGCATCTGTCGACAGGGTTATCAGGCTGAACGGGTTAGGAGCCTTTTTGGGTGACGGCATTGGCTGCCTACCGCTAGGGCAACACTTCGTATTGCCATGGCCCCTCCTACCCAGGGAGCTCAAACTAAGGAATATACAGTGAATACAGCCTGAATCAATATAAGGGACCCCACTAGTTAATCAATGTGTCCTGTGCCGACAGGTTTCTGGGAAGAGCAGCTTCTATGTAATTTTCAATTCTCGCTTCTCATCTGAATCTGCATTGTTGGTAAATGGCTGTGAATCAAAAAGCACTGGGTTTGTAACAGGCTTGGCGGCGGTTCCGCGACATAGGTTTGTAACAGAATTTCCTGGCTTGCGCCAAGCACCTTTGCGACAAGGTTCTTTTGTAGGGCATACCAGCGCCAAGCATTCGCGACAAAGGTATGTAACAACAGGCTGCGACAAAAGGGTTTATAACAGGGGGTAGGCGTTGGCCCGCGACAAAGCGGGGCTTTGATTCACAGCCAAATGAATTCCTTCATTAGGGAGTATTGGTATTGGGCTCTCCAGGCCCCTTTTTTTTAACACAACATAGAAGCTTCCATGTTCTTGTCCATCTCTCGAGAGAACTTCCTTTTTTCCAGCAAGGGGCAGCCGAGCCTCTGAGCCCGACACCGAACCCTAAACCCGTAAGCCGCTCTTAAGCCTTGTTTTCTTACAGGAGGAGGCACGGCCTCGTCCGGAGGTTCGGGCCGTGAGCCTCCTATCCGCGGGCGTGCGTGGCATGGCCTTGAATATGGAATTTGGGATTTCCATCGGGAGGAGATTGTGCAAATCTTGCTATAGGAAAATTTGGGGCTTCCTGATCAAGTAATTGTCTAAGGACGACAGGAAAACGGGGACATCTAGCACTTCCGCACTTATGGGCCCTGGAGATAGTGATAGTTGATAGTGCTCTCACCGGTCCATTGGCAGCCGTGGTTCAGTGGTTGGCCTTTATTCAAGCCAAAAGACTAACCATGGAAAAGCTTTAAATACCGGAGAACGAAGTTGTGACACAACATTGTGGAGCTAACGGGTTTTTGGATTAAAGCTTTATGCTCAAGGTTCAGGGAATTTTCAGGTCTTTGAACTGAGTGCTTGTGTGTCAGTGTTGGTGAGATCTGGTTCAGTAGGAAACCCATGAGCCTTCAGTGCATCGTACTGTGTGCTAGATTCCCTGCCTTTCCCTTGCCTTTCCTCGTCTACGCTTTCTTCTAGAGTCTTGAAAGCTGAAAGCCTAGCAATAAGAAATGTTGTCCTCATTTTTCATGGCGCCAAGCAGCAAACTGAGCTATTTTTGCATGTCGGCTTCAACCTTGCAACAGACTAAGCCTCAAACCTCGATGTGAGCCAGATCAGTACATCACTCTGGACAGTGCCGCGCCATGTCCCAGGATCTCAATGGTGAGTTCCTTCATGTAACTCTCTCTAGCCCAAACCCTATGAATCCAAGAGCCCAACCAGAATCTCCAACCTCAGCTCCTAAAGTCCTAAAGGGGCCCAAATAACTACGCGCATTGGGGTGTGCGATGCATGGCATAACTAGAGGGTACCTCAAACAGACTTCAGCATAATGTTGGCTATTATCTAGGCAGCTTGCCTACAGTGCATAGCCCCATGAGAATCCCTATGGAAGCCCAAGTTGCCATCAGTTTTCCATTTCCTTTCCAACTGATTCTCCATCATGAGCTAAACTCTAAACCCTAATCATGTCGGTCCCTAAGCCTGACAAACCCGAGCAAAAGCAAATTGATCCATTCCAAGCCCTACACGCCAAGCCTGGGTCGCCAAAGCCTTGTGTGGATAGAGGGAATCTTGCATTACCTAATAAAAGTACCCTCTACTCTGGGATTTCAGTACACTGAGGATAATACAGCCCGCTACTTACATAACCATACGTACTAGTCTTATTAATCCCAGAACTAGAACCATAACTTATAGGACTTTGACTTATACTAATCCCAGAAGTTAGTTCGCGCCCAAGTTCTAACTTGGGGTGTCCTCTCTGTATCTGGTGTCTATCCTCCGTAAGTCCCGACCCTTAGTCATTGATGTTCTCACATAGAAGCACCGGCGTCCATTTGGTTGTTCAGTTTCTTTACCATGCATATGTTTCTCCATGACCGGTATCAATTGAGGCCTCTACGCCCTATACAGTATATATATATATGCATATCTATATAGCCCCCTGCATACTCCGTAATATTAGCCTAGAACCTTATTATGGGTATGTATTCAGGTTTCTACATTTGTAGCTACCCTAAGCCCTATATCACCGATTTTGTCTTCTTGATGTCTGAAGCAAGGTGAAAGGCCCATGAAGCCTACGAAGCCCATGAAGCCAATGAACCCCATGAAGGCCGGGCAAGGTATAACGACCTCACCCGACCTCACATCACATGGCTCTTTATGTAGAAAATATTTTCCGAAATTGTTTCATTTTAGACTTGTATAAGATTGTCAGATGAAGATCTGCCAGTCTTGGACTATAGGAATGAGGGTTCAGGCTTGGGATTCTGTGATTTAGTGGTAAGATTTCGAAGGCTCGATTTAGTCTCCCCCGAGCGATCAAGTGCGGAGGTTTTGGTAGGCCTTCCAGGTAGGTTTTTAAGCACGGGTTTCACCTTAAACCCTAACTAAGCCTCGGCAGGAACTTTACGGGCTACGTAGGGAAAGGGAAACGGGTTCATATTCTGCTAGGACAAGCACGACGGGCTGGGCCGAGGGGTCATCAATGTAAGAAATCCAGGTTGTGATTGATTGAGTTTTCTCCATTTTGAATTGTTGAAGTGCTCCGCGTAAGATAACTTACTCGGGGTCGTTTATGGGAATTCGGGAATAGATCAGATAGGAACTATACAGGGAAATCCCTCAAATCGATGTTTTGCAGCCTATGCCTTGGTTGGGCTTTTGTGGCATCCAGGTTCCGCGGCTTCGAAGCTGAGCATACCCTCCCCTGTATCTAACAAAGAACACTATAGAGGTTCCCAGAATTAGGGGTACGGTTTTCGTGGTCCCTATAACAAGGTTTATAGTGTTCTAAACCCTAAACGCTAAACCAAATTTCCTCTTATTTTGGGAAGCTACCCTGTATAGATGCTTCTTACAAGGATGTGGGGCGCGCCATGTCGACGCTTCAAGAACTGTAGTCGTTTAGAGGCCATCCCTTTGAAAACTTCAGCGTTTACATGTTGTTTTGTATAGGTATATGGTAGTTTCCCTACATAGGGGGACCCCAATACAGACCTCAGAATGCTATAGTCCTCACTATTAGGACCCCCCAAATGGTACCCCTAATTCTGGGAAACCCAAACCCCTATATAACCACAGTTTCCATGTCATTTTCCATGTTCTTTTCCATTTTGTTCTCCACTATTAGAGAGTGATATGCCTAATTTTTGGAAAACCTTCACATGTTGTTTTGTATATATCGTAAATCCTAAACCCTATATAACGCCTAAAGGTACCCCCCAATTTTGGGAAACCTTCACATGTTGTTTTGTATAGGTATATAGTCCCCCTTAAGTAGATAAAATGTGGCTGGCTTTGGGTATATTATAATAAGATCCCCATATACACCATATTCTATCTACTTAAGGGGAGCTATATATGCATATATATATATAGATGTTTACTTATGCTAAACAGTCTCTACCTTGCTCCTTCCTGGAGGTTAGGTTCTACAGACCTCTGACACGATTTAGCGTCTAGGGTTTAGCTCAAATTTCCCCATGCCCCAACCCTAATAACTCCACTTTCCAAAGATTTATTTCAGACCCGCCTTTCCAGCAGCGAAAAGGTGAAGATTCCAGCAGAGTGCCAGTCAAGAGCTCAGCTTCTTGATTCCCGTACATAAAATGGAGCCCAGTTGTGCATGTCAACCCGAAATAAACATATTGTATATATGTGTGCAGATGTGTGGTTCATTTCCTAGCACAGCCATTTGAGCCTGAGGTTTGCATGAGGTACGAATGTTGGATGTTTCCTGGCGTCTGTTATAATATACTATACCCTGTTATAATATACTTTAATATACAGGAAACTGGAAAACTATGGCTTCCTTTTAGGCAATGCGCATCCTCAACTGGAGGACTTCTGTCATGATGTTCTTCTCATTCCTCATTAGCACCTGCTGCGTTTGACTGTCGTACGACTTTGGCCCTCAACCAGTCAAGGGAGCCCGATAATTTAAGCATAGCAACAGTTTCCCTTAATCAGGGTCCTCGATATCACGATGATATGGTGGGGCACTCTGCAGTGGCTTTCCTCCCGCAAACCTGCGTAATCCCTTACCTTGATGAAGTGCCACCCCTCCCCCTCATAATGAAAATTCCCCTGCCTATGGAATGGCACCGGTAGCGTGAGGTGAGGCCATAGAAGCTCTTGTTATGGGAGTGACTTCCATAAGCAGGCGTCACCGCCCGTGAGCCTAAATGATCAGAATTTCTTTCCTGCAAACTTTTCGTAGGTCTAGTACAATTTAAACCTCTGAAGAGCTCAAAGTTCTAGTAGTCTACCATAACTTCTCGTTCTAATCAATTAGGCCGCTACCCTGTAGACCCTGAACCCTCAACTGTGTGCCTCAGGTTCGGGAAGGAGGCGTTGATGGAGTGCAAAGAAGCCGGCGGCTGAGACACTGCGTTGTAGTAGTGCTATTAATTACTTACACCGAACACTTAGTGTGATTTCTTAATGGAATTATGTAGGGCTACTGAGGAATCGTAGTGAATCGGTCTCATTATGTATGTGGAAGATACGTGTTTGGTGTTCTTTTTGGGGATACCAGGAAGAAACATCCTGCCCTCTCAGTATTTTAAGTTTACAGGTCAAGGTTGCTGAGATAGTGGCGGCAAACGGATACCAGATTATATTCATTTCCTCCAGGAAGCTGGGCAAGCATTTGCTTACATGTTGGGCTTGGTCTGCGTTATTAGGGAGAGATTGTTGGGTTGTTGGTTAGCATGTTCTGGATGTGACAAGGCTTCAATAGGTGAGGTTTGATATTGACATGTTTTGGATCAAGTCCCGGTTTCAGGGCTTGCATGATTCAGTTTTAACCCTAAGCCCTAAATTCTAATCTTGCATAATCTTTCCATCCTGGACCGGGGTTAGTACGTAGTATGTAAGGATGTTTTCTTTTCCCAGTTGCCTGGCCCCGAACCCTACACCTCCAATCCTCAACCTTTAAAAAAACCTATTACGTAGTTTCCATGTTCTTTTCCCTTGTCCTATTCAACCCCTATATAGTATAGTATAGTAGTTTCCATTTTCTTTTCCATTATCCTCATTTTAACCCCAATATACTTGTGAAGGACCCAGGAGTGCACTTTCCCTTTGTGCAGTTGAGGTTAGTTACTGTCCACTCTCTCGGTTTGGGTTTGCTGTTTGTGTTTTCTCAAGCAAGGAACTCACAGAGTTACAGTCTTGGTAGAGCTTTTTGGGATTCCATGCTTGTGGCGCACCAATTTGAGGTACCTATAATAAGGGATATAAAATATTGGGGTCTGTATTGGGTTCCCCCTATTTTGGGAAACTACCATTTGGTTTGGGAAGTGTGCTCCCTTTCATCAAGATCCCATGCAAGCCTGCAACTCGCGGCTGCAGGCCAACACCGCATGCCCCCAAAATACATTACTGGCTGCGGGAGGGAATGGAGGGCTATTCTATATATAGGGATGAGATTCCGATTAGTTCCCGCATCCCCTACTAATCCCCAATGAGAGCGCCATGAGGATGTTGCATTAGGTAAGGACTTCCCTGCATCAGGTAGCTCGCATGTAACGCTCATGCGGAAATCCTCATTTCATGTGCGATTGCGGCTCCCATTTGAGGAGAGAAGTCGTGAACAGTTTGAGATTTCATCGCCAGATTTCCCGGTGTACATCTTGGCAACAAATATGTATTATCTGGCACGGGTTCATCCGCGACTTCTCCAGTAAACTGGCTTATATGTTACGCTCTACGTTGAGGCCCAACTCCTCAGACCCAAAACCTTTTCATGAACCTGTAGTTGTTGATATCACGTCAACCTGATGCCCCAATGATGAGACTCACCGCATCAGGAGCTGGCTTTGAAGACGAAGGCAGGGCTAGGGGTTCAGAGTGCATGACCCTAATAGGGTTTAGGCTTTAGGGTATTATAATAGGGACTATAGTATTTCGGGGTATACATTGGGGTCCCAGTACTTTGGGAAACTCCCTGAACCCTAAACCCTGAACTTAGCTGGCTTTGACCCTGCCTGCGTTGCCTTTGTCTTGATTGCCCTGCGAAGGCTGCAGAGCGCGATTGCAAACTGGCGCTTAGACTTGCAAGGGTCTAGCGCGTAAGCACAGATAAGGTCTTACTGCGTCTGGCTGTCAGATTCAGGCGTGGAGAAGTGGATCAGAAGATGGGGGGTGCACATTCCTCAACCTAGCAGGACCCAACAAGGCCCTCAATCCCTGAAGAGCCCCTGGTAATCACAGCGCCTGGTCTCTTCAATGCAAGAACGTGTTCTAATTCGCGCTCAAAAAATCACCGTAGCTGTAAGGTCCGGGATTTAGTAATAGAGCATTTTGACCCCAACTCCTCAGCGCACCCAAAATCTCTGCTCCCCACCAAGCCAAGCGGCACGGAGATCTTGCCTTACGTCTGATGAAATGCCCCTCTCCCAGCCGCGCCCCTCCCCTCCGGCCCGCGGATTTGCCGCCTCCCTCATGTGTATGCTTGGTGAGGTGCATGGGTTGTTCCCCAAATTAATTACGGGCCCCTTTGGGTTACAGATTGTACTACGGCAACTAGTAGTTGGGGGAACCAGAATGGGATCCTAATTTGGGAATGTTTTGGGAAGTACCCAATCGTGTGCAACAGTGGAGAGGGGTTGTCTGGGATAACGACAGTGACGGTACTTGATTATATAAGAGTGCTCTGCACGGCCCAGTGCAGTGCAACCATGCCCCGCTGATACCAGTGCCGGCTGAGCCTTTGATCGAACTGAAAGGTGGGTTCGGAACTTTAGGCGAAGACTGCAAGGACACTGAGCCCTGGGCGAGCATACTAGATCTAGAGTTTGGTGCCATAGGCACTTCAATTAAACAGCTCGATCATCTTCATGTTTTGCGCGATTAGCCTGTACCCTGCCGATTGACAAGACCCACCAAGGGCCTAAATAAGCTATAGTCCCCCTTAAGTAGATAGAATATGGGGTAGGTGGGGATCTTACTGATATATACCCGTAGCCATATTCTATCTGGGGGACTATACCCCCATCCCGCAGCCCTAATCTACCTGGCCCTGTTACAACCCTGGGTTTTATATGTGGGGTCTTCCATGTTAGTTTTGGGGGCTACCCCGCTACTCCTATCCCAATGCTAATTCTTATAGCCAGGATCCTATAAAAGTCCTACGATAGTCGACTCGGTATTTGTGGGCTGGGGTGACCCAAATCTCCTTCGCAATACACCCATCCCCCTAAACCCTAAACCCTAGCCCTACTTAAAACGATGATGACCCGGGCCTGGACCCGCTGCCAGGATGATGACTCTCAAGATGCAAGCCACTTTCTCAGACATGAGGGTTTCCAAAAAATTTTCTTGAACATGGAAACCTAGGTCCTTTTAAAGGGGTATATAGGGGTGTATATTGGGGTTATTTTAGGTCCCTCTAAAGGGGTATATGGGCTATGTATATATATATACATATATATATATATTTTGGGGTTATATTGGGATAATGGAAAATAACATGGAAACTACTATTCAGGGTTTTGGGCTCAGGGTTTAGGGTTGAGGTAGTCCTTTTCAAGGAGGAATTTAGGCATTATATCAGGGATTAAAGTTTCCAAAATCTAGGAGTCTCTTTTTTGGTGGGATTCCTCTAGCAAGGACCATTGCGTTTTGGGGTACGCAGGCGGGACGCTGTTTTTGGAAACCCGTGTACGAGAGGCTTAGGATGTAGGGCCTGTTGCTTTGGGTTGTGGGTTATCCTGGATGTTTTGTATTGACCTTTCTGTAGAATGACATCCTGAGATTTTGTAATGTTCAATGCCTTCCAAGATGCCTCAATTCCAGGTATCCAGGATTTGGGGCCGCGGGCTGAGGGCGGAGGGCAGCAGTCTTTGCCAGGCCCTTGTGAGGTTCCACCACAAAGCCCAAAGCCCTAAACCCTGAACCCTAAACCCTGAACAAGTCCGTTTCAGCAGAGTAGGCCCGTGAGGCTACCTGCGGCATCCAAGCATCAGAAAGAAAAGCCCAGCCGCCTAGAAAAAGACCTTCCGCGGATACATCCTGGTAATGTATGACCTAAGTAGGATCCTTTTCTCCACAACCTCAGCTAGGTGATATAGTCCCCCGTAAGTAGATGGAATATGGCTTTGGGTATTTTACAGTAAGATTTCCATATACCCCATATTCTATCTACTTAAGGGAACTATACCCTACTACAATGTTGAGCACTTCATAACCTTTTGTCGGTTCCTCCATTTCAGATTCAGGGAGCTAAGAGTGACAATTTTGAGTGGTGGTTTAGAGGGGGCAACCAAGCTAAAATTCAAACACTGAATCCTCAACTCTAAACCCTTGAACCCTGAATATCATAGCAGTTTCCATTTTTTGTCCATTATCACCCTAAGCGCTTTAGGAGTCTGGGCCTACACCCCATCCTTCACGGTTCTCACGTTCGTTTTACATTCCTACCATATTCTTGGGTTCCCTGTTTGGGGTCCGCATCTGAGTATTTGTACACCCCACCGTAAACCCGAAATCCTAAACCCTAAATCCTAAATCCTAAACTCCTAACCCTAAATCCTAAACCCCAAACCATCCTGCCCAAGGTTCCGCCTTCCTAGACGATGAGGTCAGCACCGTCGATGCGGTGGACACGGCAGACAGCACAGAGGACAATGGGTCAGATATGGGATTCAGGGTTTAGGATTTAGGGTTTAGGATCCAGGGTTTACGGTTTAAGGCTTAGGGTTTAGGATTTAGGGTTTAGGGGATCTAGGGTGGGATTAGGGTTCAGGGTTGAGGGATGTTACGCTAATGACGGAGAATCAAATCGAACAGAAAACGAAAAATCAGTAGAACCTGGGATTGCGTAAGTGTAATGCTAGGGTCTGTATCGGGGGGGCCCCAGTCTTATGGAAATCCCAAAGGCAAGTTTTAGACTCAGGGCTTCGCGATGAGTCCCTCTCCCCTTGCAACGAATTTTGCGCAATCAAAATCGTCATTTCCAAAAAAAAAAACACGTCCTCTGAAAACATGTCAATTGCGCTTTTGTTTTGTCCTAGTAGGGTAGGCATTACGTCATGTTTCAGGCGGGGATTAGTTGCCAACCCTAAGCCCTAAACCATGAACCCTGCCAGCCTAATTATGGATCTTACCCAACCGGTTCGCCACGTGTGCCCCTAGTTCGTTACTAGGTTGGGCCTCCTGACTCTGAGGGTTTTAGGGTTTTAGGCTTTGGGGTTTAGGAAGTGTGGGCCCGTATTAATGGCCCTTAGGCCTTTAGGGTGAATTTAGGACCCTCAATATAGGCTATACAGTAGGTATATAAGGATCTCAGGGTTAGGGGCCCACTAGGAGCCATTGTTTCAACCTTAGAGGATCTTGATAGTAATTACGAAGGGATTATAACAACATCCTGCCCAAAGGTTCCCCCCCAGATTCGAAGGAGCTAACAAGGACGATATACGGCTTGACAAGGCGTAGCAGTTTTCCACACCTGAGGGGGGTGTACCTTTGGCGGGGATAGTATTGTACACCGAACTTTTCAAGTACGCTACCCAGCTTGGCTTGAATCTCGACTTTAAGGCTAGGACCCCTCTACGTTTCGTGCCGCAGTTCAGAGATGTGAGTTGGGCGGTCAGGAGGGCTTAGCAAGTATACTTATAATGCCCAGAAGCTATCTAATAACCCCAGTTATCCCATAATTGACCTACTTACTGCCCCCCCTGACTCTGAACCCTTTCTGAATTAACATGTCCCGGTACTTTTACAGCAGCGTGCATTTTTCCACTTTGAGCCTACTCACCAGGTAAATCCTCAAGAAGAACCCGAGGACGCAGCGGGAGACCTGCCAAAGTCAGAGATGGCGGTGCCGTGGCTTAGATGCTTTGCCTTACCTCTGGTTAGCAGGCAATGAAGGGATGGAGAGAAAAGTGGAAACTATTGCGCTACTGGGGATTATATAGAGAGAACGAGTTCTTCCTTATTCCCTTGCTAACCCGAGGCAAGCTGTCGGAGGTAGACTCCTTACCTGAGCATGTTGCAAAGCGGGGACCCCTCATAGACACCTCAATAGGATTTTCACAAGTTTTTTTGGATCAAACTGGGGCCCAGAATTATAGAAAAAGCAATTCCGGGAGAAGCCCCCATGTAACAGCAGGATTTTGGGTATTCGTTTGTATCTAGGGGGGCCTAAACCCTAGATCAGGCCCAAAACTCCTCCAATTTCAGAGCCATGGTACAAGTAGTATAGGATAGGAACTCAGGTGCATTCTACAACGCCTAGAATTAAAGTAAAGGTCTGTCGGATCGAAAGTACATCCTACCTTGACCCCTACTATATACCTTACCTTCGTTTAGGATGCCTCAGTTTTTTATATAGAAGGTATGATGCATAAAGTGAGGTATCCCCGAAAAAAGGTAGGTAGCATTGGGGTCGAGCAATACTACCATAGATGCTGAACCTTCAAGCTGAATCTCCGCAGTGTTGTACCGAAATCCATGAAACCTTTTGGAACCCTGGGGCTCCAAATTGCCCAAAATAGGTGCTACTGATAGACTTTAAAGCCCAAAGTATGTCTTAATTGTAGACTTGGAACCGCAGGTAAAGCTTGTGTTGTCTTCTTTGGGTGTCAGGCTAGCATAGGCTAGCATGACTCGCCCCAGTACGTTGACTCTGCTTTTCGTTTTTGGGCTGAAGGCCCAAACCCTAAACCCTAAACCCTAAATAGTAGTTTCCATTTTCTTTTCCATTATCCATATATCCCCTATATAACCCCCATATATACCCTAAACCACTTTTGGTGTGTGGATGTTGGGGCTTTAGGATGGCTAAGACTCCGGTCCGGGATGCTTCAGGCTTTGGGATCTGCACGGTCCAGGGTACCTAACTTGGGAGCAGGTTCGCATGGCAAACTTAATGGTATGAAATGCGTTCACCTGGTGTTTGGATATTGAGGCTATATAGGCTGCCCCAAAGGGACCATAGTTTTCGTGACCCTCCCCGTATGAAAAGCACTCCTGCCTGCTATAGGTGAAGCCACATTTCTGCGAAGCTAATGGCGGGTTCTGATTATAAACCTTCCCCCCCCTAGGAAGTACGGATCTGAATAATCAGTGGGGTCCCGAATCAAGTTCGGGAAAAGTTGTTTGGGGGGGGTCCCAGAGCAACCCATAAGCCCTAAACACTACGCCCTAAGCCCTCTGGCCTAAGGCTTGGGATGTATTTGCAATTAAATATTAACAAACCCCTTCCCCCGAATATTAAAACCCACCCTAATATGTAAAATTCCAATTAAATTTCAACTGATTGGAAGCTAGCATGCGCTATTCCGTTCCTATNNGTTATTAATCCGTTCAGCTCGGATGTAGCTTTACTACGACCCCCTTTTTGTTATTTCGTTCAGGCCTGATTTAACTGTAATACGACACCCTTTTGTAATCCGAAGTTGACATTAAGCAGGGCTAGACCGCGCAATTGCCAGGGTGCGCCCATTTTTATGTAGCCATCGTTGTGGCCTACAACCGTGCCCAAGTTTGCTAGGCATTTGACGGGATAGAACGTTATGTGCAACCTGTTTCCTTCTCAACAACTCTCAACAACTCCATGCTTGAAGTGTGTTGCAGGCAAGTCCATTTGTTCACATCTTGGTTCTACTGTCTCAGCTATATCCCAAAAACCTATCCTGGTCATCTGGGCCTCTGCATTATGTGCTGGGGCTGGTTAACATCTCCTCCGCAGAACGCTTACTGGTGCTTAGTAGGGAATAAGGGAATCAAGGAATATGGGTTTAGGGTTAGGGTTTAGGGATTATATGAGCTATAGTCTAAACTCCTAGTACCCCCCTTAATAACCCCTACAATACTCCCTATATAATCCCCTATATGACCCCCTTTAAGGACTAAACTATGTTACCCCTAAACCCTGAACCCTAAACCCTAAAAACCCTAAACCCTAAAACCCCAAACTCTAAAACCCCCTAAACCCTAAAAACCCTAAACATATTCCCTTCTTCCATCTCCTTGTAGCATCCAGGGAGGAGATGCCTTCGACTCGAAGCCGTGCGCCCAGCTGTCGTGGTAGCGTCCATTGTTTTTTTCCCATTAGCCCTTGTTTTCAGTACAGCTTCTAGGGTTTAGGGTTTAGGGTCCATTGATGTTTTTCCATGAGCCCTTATTTTCATTACAGCTTCTAGGGTTTAGGGTTTAGGGTCCATTGATGTTTTTGCCATGAGCCCTTGTTTTCATTACGGCTTCTAGGGTTTAGGGTTTAGGGTTTGGGGACCATGGATTTTTGGCATGAGCCCTTGTTTTCATTACAGCTTCCATGTTATTTTCCGGTTGCTTCTTCAATATTGGGGTAATAACCTGGTTTGAGCCCCAAACCCTAAAGCCTAGATCCTGAGCCCTAGATCTTAAACCTTAAATCCTAAACCCTCAAGCCTAAATCCTAAGCCCTCAGCCTTATCTCCCAGTCCCTTGGGAGTTGAGGTACCAGGGCTGGGTGATGCCATAGGCTATAGGTGGAGGTAGCACTGGTACAGGATAAGGCGGCCAAGGAATAGGCTTTACGTAATGTATACCGGTGGTGGATAATCCTTTTCCTTCTTAAATTAATGGCTGTAATTGCAGGAACATTGTTCTAACCCCTACGGGGAATTTTCATCAGGAGCCTACATTCGGGAATGTGTGGAGTAGGTAGCGGTGACCTTACATTAGCCGCTCCATGTGAAATGACGATTTCCTTCAATACGCAAAAATGACGTCCTCCTAAGCCAGATTCAAGTTGTAGCTCTAGTAATGATTCGCTCCGCCCCTCGCTCCGCCCCAATAAGCGCCAAGGTTTTATTCGGCCAGTAAGGGGTTTCGCTGGGCAGGCTATAGCGAGCTCGAGCGAGCTTCCCCTTAATTGCTGTTGTTGTGGGGAACATAAACCAGAAGGTCCTTATTAACTCAGGGTTGTGACCTTTGATGACTTGCCCAGGGTCAAGGTTTAGGGATCGAAATCTACAACCCGTAAACCTGCCAGGTGTGCCTGTGAGCTTAAGGCTTGGAATCTTAGCCGGGACGGGGGGGGAATGAGTCGTAGAGACCATGCTTGGGTATTTATGCAGGGACTGTATAGACTAGTATAAACACCCTAAACCCTAAACCCCCTAAACCCTAACTCCTAAGCCTTATAAACCCCAAACCACTGGTCACGAAGCCTGGGTTGCATCAGAAGGTCGCGCAAACTGACCCCTAAGATCTATGTCATGCAGACGTAGAATTCCTCAGCTTGCAGTGAAAAACCCTAACCCTAAGGCTCTAAGGACTCATAATATAAGGCTTTTGGGCCCAAAAACCATACTATACAGGGCTTTCGGGCTATTTTGAGCCTTAGGGTAAACGTTAAACCCCAAACAGTAATAATATCGGGACTGACCTATTCCGCGACTCACTCCCAAGGACCAGGTACCAAACCGGTACATGCTTTCTGCCCATGGCCATGCAGGTGTTGAAGCCCTACCCAAGGTTCTAAGCAGTGAGCTACTAAAAAAGAAGAGCAACTGAGTTACTGTTTAGGGATTATAGGGTTTAGGTAAGAAATATCCAGGAACGAAAAAGGAGAATGATAGGACTCTGTAGAGGAATGTGCGTTCTAGCGAGACGATGCAGCTCTTACGCAGCGCTCATATTGCCTCAAAACAGGTTAATTAGACCATCCATGCAGTGGCCTCAAACTCTAGTCCTGTTCATGTACACAACAGAGGTTCTTTTGAGAGCCCTACATGGCTGGAAAAGGGAAATGTGGTTCGTCTGAGAATTGATTAATCACAGTCCACACCTCCCATCCCAGTAACCTAAGGGGAGGGAGGGTTTGGGGGGAATACCGTGGAGGGAGTTGGCGTACCGAGAACCTGGATCAAATATGTGTATATAGCTATATATGGATACACGTCTCTGGTGGTTATTCTACGGGATTATGGGCGGCGTAGGGGTTATTCTAGGGGAGTTTGCATGGCTAGTTTTCTTAATCCACTTTCCCGCTCTTCCTTAAACCAACAACAATAGGAAGAAAATGCTTTCAGGCGCGCTGTGCTCCAGTGCTGAGCTGTGAAAGCGGCAAGCGACAATCAGTGGCACAGCCGTATGATTGGAACGTCTCTTGAATTGAAACGGGAGAATCGCATAAGGAATGCGATAGGAAACAATTAAAAGTCAGTAGTATTTTTCAGTTTGGGGTTGCCAGTGTCTTGCAAGGGAGGTCTGCAGAGAGTCTTGAATATGTTTGTAAAGGGCACCAAGGCGTCCTTCTATGAGACTGGCTTGTGCATCTGCGAAGTAGGATTTCACTTCACAGCAAATGTGCTTCCATCATCCATGTCGAGCTTAGAAGACAAGAATGGGACATGCCTTATTGGCATCCAGATAAGTGTCCATGGAGTCCTCCTGTTTGGGTACCTCGCCGGAGCCATGATTTTTGGCAATTAGCATTCTGGAACGCACTACAGGGTAGCGTACTGTATCTGAGAGTCAGGACGGCAGGTAATGTAGACCCATGATTAATAACCCGCCTCCTTTTAAGGGTCTTGACATTAGGATCCCTATATAAGTTTATAAATCAGGGGTTTACATCATTACCGTCTTAGCGATGAGCTAGCCAGAGTCATAGCGTCTAGCATCTTCATGAAGCTGGATGTTGGACCGGCCCGGCCTGTAGACAGATGTTGCAGTGGCTTGGGGACATGTATGCGTGACGCGAATCATGTAGGACATCATCACAGAATCATAGCACGAGCCTTCGAGTACGGTGACCCAAGAGAGCAACTTTAAACCCTAAATCCAGAGCCCCAAACCCTGGAATGGAATTTCCCACTGTTGGGGTCTTCCAGGGGTCTTCCAGGAATACCATACATTACTGTAGCCGCTAGTATAGCAACCAGCGAGAAGGTATCCCCAAATTTGGGAACCCTCCAAATTTTCCATCTATTGAAGTGCTGCTGGGAGTCGTGCTTGGAAGCTTTCCGGACAAGGCCATCAGGTCTGCTGAATCTCCCCTGACTTGGGGATCTCCTGTTGCAGCTGGTTACAGTGGGTAATTACACTTCTCTGGTGTCTAAGGGATGATATACAGTGTTTACGGATAAGGGTTTAGGGTTTTTGCTCAGCCCGGTTGCAAAAAAAAGGCTGATTGAGTAGACTTTACACACTTTCAATGTTAGGTTCCTACAGTCCCTTTGGCCAAGGGAATTTAGCAACTGGGTGACCCTAAACCCTAAACCCTATGACCCGACCCAGAGGTTGTAAGGGTGTAGGGTGAAGGGCTCATGATTCTCCTTGGCACTCGGCTAGGGTTTAAGGTTCAAGGCTTAGGGTTTAGGCCTTAGTGCCCTTAACTCTTTGGGGTCAAGGGAAGACTTGTTCTCAGACCCTTTTAAGGGATCCTAGGAAACCTTTTAGGGGTACGACCTTAGGGGTAGAACCCTGGAACCCTTGATGGGGTTCCCCTATATTCCTAATACGGGCACCTGAAAGTTGACTTTAACTGCCATGGTGGATTTAGGATGTAGGAACCTTGAATCCTAAACCCCCGCACCCTACGATTCAGCCGAGAAGGAGATGTCTCAAAGTCAATGGTCTGTTTCAGGGAGCCCTATGAGCCATACTCTTAACTCCTTAAAGGGGTTTAGGGTTTAGGGGTTTAGGGTTTAGGGGATGAAGGTTCAGGGGGTGATCGAGGGCGGATTAGATAGGGGAGTACTATCAGGGTTATTGAGGGATACGAGGAGTACGCTTACAATGGCGTACATAGTTCAGCGTTCAAACGGGTTCAGGACGGCTTCCCTGTTGGTAATGTCTGGTGAAAAGCGAGTTCTGAGTTTGGGGGTTTAGGGTTTACGTAGGGCTTTTTCATGATCCTCGTATGCTGGGGGCAACTTTATGCAAAGAAACACAGATGGTGTTTTTTTTGCCAAGAACTGTCCACATATCCTAATGAGATTGTGTTTTCTGGCGGGTCACAGGTGCACATGGGCTAGACCCCAGGATTTAATTGCCAAGGGCCTCAAAGGGCTTAGAGTTTGATTTAGGGCGCAGAGTTCTTAATGATCATATTATGCCCCCACACCCCAAGCCTGTACTAGATGCGCCATGTAGGGACGTCCGGAAACACTTTTCAGTTTTTGCCTTCTGAACTCTTTGTAAGACAGGGCCCTCTAGTGAGGTTCCTCTTACAATGCGGTTCCTTTTAAAGATTTTTCCCGGGCCAACCCCCTTGTACAAACCCAATATAACACCCAAGCAAATCCAGTATCCATGTTCATTTCCTAAGCCCTAAATTGTAGTTGTACTTGCAATCAGGAGACCCTATCTTGGCTTCAAGCCGAGCACGCTGAAACTTCCAACCCTTGTCTTGCGGACAAAAGGCCTATGACTTACTGGTGCTTAAAGGGGGGTGGAGTAGTGCAAATATGGGACCATCCCTAAACCCTAAACCCTAGACATAGAGAATTGAATGGGAGTGTTATGGGGATTCACTCCCCCACTCTCTGCTAAACACCATTGAGACCAAACAAGGCTGGAGTGCTTTTTGCACTCGCCGGAGGCCTGCCGCTACAGCGAGACTAGGTGAAAGAAAGCCATTCCCAAAACTCGGCCACCGAACGTCCCGAGTGAGAAAGCATCTCAACATGCGAAAGTGGGAGTTCTGTGTATGGCTCAAGTGCTTAACAGGCCGCTGCAGAAAGAGCATATGCTTCGAGCCTCAGTTTTAAGGACGCTGAGCTCTTCAGACCACGTATTGCCCGACGGCCTCCCTTGCTGATACGCTTCCCAGGATGTAACCGATTTGAGGGTCTCCAGGTGGTACCTTTATTGTGGCTCCTATGATACCCAGCATACGTATTCATCTGTTGCCATATTCTATCTACTTAAGGGGGACTATAATCCTGGGAACCTCGGCCTGGGGATTTAGGGAATCTACTCTGAGGGTCCGGGAGGCTAAGAGAGTAGCTTTAGGGTTTAGGGGTTTAGGATTTAGGGGTTTAGGGTTTAGGCGCTAGGGTTTAGGGAGGCTAAGAAAGTAGGTTAGCATGAAGGCTCCAAGAACCGATAGGCTACAGCGTGGTTTTACCAAATACTTTCATCCGGATTTCTATGGCACTTGGGAACAATATGTTTGGGGGACTTGCGCCCTCAAAGTTGCTGCTGCAAGGTTTGGGGTTTACAGTAAATGGGGGTTTCGCAAAATTAGGGGTACTTTTCTGGGGGTCCCAATAAGAAAGATTATAGCATTTGGGGACTACATTGGGGTTCCCCTATTTTAGGAATGCACCAAATGCAGCTTTATGGACCGCAGTTGCCCTGCGGTGTTCAGGCATTCAGGGATTAAGTTTGGGGTTAAACGGGTGTTCATTGTTCACATACAGGCTGGTGCTCCTCATTACATAAACTAGACTGCATGAATCCCACTGCCATACTTCATGGGACTTGTAGCTGCTCTTACTACTTATCCCCGTTTTACGTTACTCGCAACCTAAGATGAATACACCTAGGGTGCTCCTTCATGTAGTTTGTGTGTGTTGAAAGTCTGTGACAAGAAGGGCATTAAATCTGAACCTGTCACGGTACTAATTACAGTCTCCCGACCCTCCAAGTAATGATGCGATTTGAAATAGCTGGCTGTGTGGCCTCTGCCACGCTCGCAAGGGACTGATGAAACTCCGCCGCCATGTGCCCCAAAACCCAAGCCTAAACCCTAATCCCTAAACCCTAAACCCTAATCCCTAAACCCTAGACCCTAAACCTTATTCCTAAACGGTTTAGAGTTCAGGGCTTATTCTATCCTTGCAAAACAGGACTAGGACTGCATAGGGGTGCCGTACTGATACCTGCAGAATTCTCCTTGAGACTTAACCCAGACAATCCTATAGGGGTATTTTATATAGGGATATATAGGGGTTATATTGGGATAATGGAAAAAGAAAATGGAAACTGCTATTTAGGGTTTAGGGTTTAGGGGTATAGACCCATGATTGATAACCCCCCTCCCCTTAATAGGGGTTTTAATGGTGATCCTAATATCAAGCTAAAAGGAAGGGGTTTATAAATCATGGGTCTACATTAGCTTGGACCTTAGACACTTAACCTTTTAAGATTACCTTATACTCCTATTTTTGGGTACCTAAGGGTTAACCCTTAGCAGGGGCCCTAAGTGCCACGCAGAATTGTGTTGACCGGCCCAAGATAGGCCCCTTTGTCTCCGTAGGTTATATGGGGCTAATGGAAAAGAAAATGGAAACTAGTAAAAATGTAACGTAGGGCTTATAGGCGTCATGGACAAGAAAATGGAAGCAATGTTTAGGGATTTAGATAATCCTTGCCCCTTTTGTGGACCTGTGATCCGTATGTGAGCCCGAAATGTTACCTTTATTTCCCCTACAGGGAGATGTCCCCCAGTTGCAAAGCCTGTGGAATCAAATAAAGTTCTGTTGTGGGGCAAAAAACACATCAGAAAGGCCAATGCCGCTTAATAGCAAGCTATACAATATTTTCCCAAAATAGGGGGACCCCAATATAGGCTTCTGTATGCTGTAATCCTCATCATTTGGGCACCCAAAAGAAGGTACCTAATTTGGGAACTCCCCATACGCCGTATTCTGAACTTACGGTCCCCCATAGCTCTTCATGAGCTATTGTAGGGCCCACCCACTACAATCTGCAGAGACGTCAAACGGTGCGCTTGGACTCTATGTAACATTCCAAGTTTGCTTGCAGTCCACGAGCCGCAGATGCCGAAACTCTGCATCATATAGAGTTTAGGGTTTAGGGTTTAGTCAGGTATCTCTTGAACCCATTCTACACCTACATGCAGACCAGGAATTTCATACGTCCAGAGACAGCCCCGCCCTGGCCGTTTATCGGGCCGCGCTTGAGTCTAATGCGCCGTGGTCGTTTCATGGGAATGTCTACCCTGCTCCTCCGAAGGACCCCCTGACTGTAACGGTTTAGAGTGTTTAGGGTTTAAGGTTTAGGGTTTAGGGTTTACACTTTTGGGTCATACAGGGAGGCTGCTCACACATGCACTCCTCTTAGCTGAGACGCTGAGAACCTCTTCCAGCACAGCCTGAGAACCAATAAGATTGCAGCAATAAAGATAACTGTAATTTCTAGTACTAATAGTAGCAACAATAATAGTCAAGCTATTGAAAAGTCTGAATAATTGTAAGAACAAGAAGTCACAGTAGTCATAGTAGTAATCTCCAGTCACAGACTGAGGGGTCCTGCCCGAGGGTATGGCAGACAGTCTCATGGTCTTTGAATTTGGTGCATGGCTCCTAGACTGAACGTGGGCAGCTGTCAATTCAAAGAGGATGTCTGACCCACAGAACTTGAACAACCAGCTACTTGAGGGGTGATGGGGACTGAGTAAGTAGAGTTACAACCCCTGTAAGCTACTTGAGGGGTGATGGTGACTGAGGAAGTAGAGTTACAACCCCTGTAAGCCAAAAAGCCATATGGTAATCCCAGTTATCCAGATACTCTGTGTGGAAGGTTTGCGAAGCTAACCTGAGGCTACGAACCCATGACTGGTGAAGGGGCTAGTAGTCTTTTTGGGGAGGTCTAGTTGTCCTAAACCCCTGGACAACATGTGGCAGTTTCCATAAATAAGGCGATCCCAACATAGACTCCATTCTACGCTAGTTCTTATTACGGGGACCCTCAACAGGGACCCCTAATTTTGGGAGACTCCCCATATCTGTAGAGTTGAAAGTCATTTGGTCCTTATCAGAGCTTACCCTCCGCTGTTGACAGGTGCCACATGCAAAGAACGTGCAGTGAGAATGTGTTCACACGGAATTGTGCCACGTTGCCGGTTGGCTGCGGTAAAAGGGCTTGCCACAATAGCTCACAGCTGTGAACCTTGCCTTTGCGAGCACTTCCCTTAGAACTTTAACCTCCAAGTCTTCAAGCCTACATCACGAAGCTTCCTAAGCTGCCAAACGAGGATTCCTCGTTCTGGTATCCAGGACTTTGAGACATCCCAATTTGTTGTATATATGCCCATCATACAATGAGCATCAGAGTAGTGAACCACACATCATATCGGGCAACGTATCACTGCACACCTTTAGCACATGATTCTTCACATTTTCAGTGCTTGTCCAAGAAAACATAGCCCGCAACAAAACCCTAGATTCCCCAGACACCGAATTCCTTTTACAGCAGCCAAGGGTATCGCGCCTCTCGAACAGGAACAGCAAAACGCGGTTCCTGCCAATGTTACCTCCTAGCTGTCAGCTCGCCTTGCAAGCTGGGGGGTGGAGGGAACTGAGCTGACAAAATGGCTGTGTACTATCTAGATCCGTTTAGGGTTCAGCCTGAATTTGCAAGATTTAGTTTGGCCTGGGCCTATGTAGCATTGTGTAGCCCTACTTTGCCCTGGGCCCCGCCTCCGCAAACCCCCAAAACCATCAAACCATAGCCGACATTCGGACCTTGCACGCCATCCCTTGAAACTCTAAATGAATGCCTCGTCCCAATGCCCCAAACGAAGCTTGCGGAGCCAGCAGTTGATAAACAGGACAACATCCGAGAGTGCTCTAGCCTTCATGGTTCCGATGCTCCTCCCGGCATTCTCAGTGGCCGCAGCGACAGTAAAAACAAATGTTGTTTCCCGACTTCCCCCCGAAACCTTCTATCCACCTATAGTCTCTCACTGTAATGCCTCAAGCCTAACTCTGAACCGTATCTCTGCCAGACCCTACCCGCGGAACCTTGAGCCCTCTATAAGTCTTAGCTGGGAGAAGCTTCACCGAACTGTGGACGCGCCAAAGCAGTGGTATCAAGGCCATTGTGGACGTCGAAGCAGCGATGTCTGGCACCAACAGCCCTCTGTACGCAACGCCTGTGCCAACAGCTCCTTGCTCTGTGCTGATAGACGAAGCAGCGAGTAGATCAGCAGCGCCGTGCCAATCCCTTTGATGTGGTAGTACGGCTATACAGCTTTTGACCTCAGCACGGCAAAGGGTTTGTTATAAAAGCCCAAAACGTTTACCTGCTTTTGAGTGCGGAAACTGGACGATCCTAAGCTGGGGGTTTAACGGTCATCTCGCCTTTTCCCGCGTCGCTTAGTTTCCCTTAAAGGCCTGACAAGCATAAATGTCTTAGGGAGGAAATGTGAAACATCCGTTTTCCTCCGGCACGATTTGTATATTATAGCTGTGTAGGGACTTGAAGAGTGAGGGGGGGTAAAGCAAAAAAGCCTAGCGTACGACTTGCAACCAAATCCAAACCATAAACCGTCGCACTTTCCGAGAGGATGGAGAAAGGCCCGCATAAAGAAACACGCTTGAATTGACCTAAATCCTGAGCCCCATTGTAGAACCCTTAATAAACAATACCACTTTCACTCTCTTAAACGCTCTTATGGTAAATCTTATGCAACGGTAGACCTGAAGGAACGACTTCCAAAACCCTATTCTAATGATTCAGGCCGGACATTACATGAGCTATAGTCTAAACTCCTAGTATTCTCCTTCAGAACCCCTCTAATTCTCTCCTGTATAATCCCTTATAAAAGCGTCCCTTAAAGAGTTTATACTATATAATAACCCCTATATATACACTTAATAATCCCTAAGTAACCCCAATATATACCTTATAGTCCCTATATAACCCCAATATATACCTTATAATCCCAATACAGTTCACATGCAGTTGCGCAGGGCTCAGGAGTGCCCCGGCAAGTCTTGCGTCACAAGCGCTGAAGCCGGAGAAGGCGTGCTCAGTGGTTTGTAGCCCTCCTCCCCTCCACAAGAACCCCGCCTTGGGGTTTGAGTTGTTTATATCGAGCTCTCAAAAATGGTGCGCCCCGCCCCAGAATACAGAAATCAGGCTTCAAGCGGTCCGTCTGCTATTCTTAAGCTTATAAAGTGCCATGATTTCCCACATATTTCAAAGTGATCTGCTGTATTGACTGCCGGGAGATATTTACGGTTTTTCGGGTGAGTTATGAGCTTTGCACCTGGGTCCCGTTTACGGACTCTAGAAGCAATGCTTCGAGAAAGTCCTGTGTGACATGTTCATGTAGGAGTGACCCCTGCGGGAGCGTGTGGGCCAGCAGACCATTGATAGTACTTTGGTTGCGGTGCCAGATCCACCAGAGCCGTTCACAGGATGATGATTGCCCCTGTGTCTAAGGTTGATTTGTATTGGAGCGAGTCTTGTCCAAACAGCCCCTAAGTAGAATTTTGTCGCGTTTCTAGCATGGCAAGAGCATCAGGAGCAGCAGCAGTAATACTAGTAGTGCGAATGACCCAGAAGCATTTAACATCTCTCGGGAATCTTGCTAGGAAGACTCTCCAACAAAGTTCTGGGTTGCCTTAAGATTCCGTTGTAGGGTGTCGGTCCTGGTAGGTACAAGGTTCAGGGCTCAGGGTTTTTAGGGGGCCTATCTAAGCTAACCTGCCCTGTTATTTGGGTTTCCCTTGGAATATACCCTATTTCAGGGTCAGGTGCGAACATTTTAGGTCAATCCCCTCTACAGTAATAGCTCCTTAATATGGAATTGAGAGGGCCTTAATTTACCTACAATAGTCCATTGTGGTTCCCAGTACTGGGTGGAGGATTGACCCAACAAAACTATTTGTAAGTTTAATTGCCCTCAGTCCCTGGTGAATCCCCAGAAAACCATAACAAATGTAGGGCCCCTAAACCTACCCTAGGTTTGTTCGCAAGCAGGGAACTAATTTCTGAGAACTGCTCACGCTTGGCGAGAGTCTCGCAGCTCGACAGGACAGGGCAGCGGGTAGGTATTCGACGCAGGTACAAAGAGATGTCGATTGAGGGCCAGTAATTATTGAGTGGGTTATATGTAGCTCATAATGGGGAGAACTCTAGTTCTTTTATGGGTTATAGTTGTGCCAACTTTCAGTAGAGTTGTGCAACTAGGTGGAACAACCTTGCATAGGGGTGTGCAGAGGGCTTCAGTATTCTACTACGAGGGATGTAAGATCTTCCCGTCCCTCACCACGTAGACGTAAACCTCCCAAGCGAGCTAGGGTTCTATGGGATTAAATAGAGTTCCCATTATGGGGCTGATTGAGGGGCATACCATGAGTGTAGACTATAGCTCAAATGTTCACTTCACTTTTGCCCCTTTCCCATTCAAGTCTAAAGCAGACACCAGGTCACTAAGCCCTAATCCCTGAAAACCATAAACCTGTTTGACACCTGGCTTTCCTCATGTGCCTAGATTCTCCGAGGGCTCATGGGAATACTTACTATGACTAATCTTGCCATTTCCCCTTAAGGATCCCCCCTACCCACATCCTAGACCCCCCAAGTCCGGAAATTAGACTTAAATGGCTTCTCTCAGGGTAGGGGGGTCCTTAGCCCTAAGCCTTGAACCAGTTGACATTGTCATGATTCACTGAACAGTTCGTTGAACAACAGCATCTCGAGGCTTCTGCAGACGGTGAATGCACTTTAGGGTTTAGTGGAAGGGTGATCAGTCTTTGGAAGAGTTAGGGACAACAAGTAGTAGTTTCCATAAACAGCGGATAGTTTCCTTGTTTTTCTGCGAACACCTGAAAGGGACACCTCCCCCCCCAATCTGTGGATACTTATTCCTCAATCATGAAGCCTGTAGTTGTGTCAGGGTCAGTAGCAGCCCGCTAGCATTGATCAGAACCTGATAGTTACGCTTCAAATTCGACCAGGTGATGTATATAAAAGCCTTACGTCTAATGGTCTGTCGCGCACGTTTCTTAGCTTTCACGCACGCCGTGCCGCGATCGCGTTTCTAAAGCCACATTTGTGATTTTCGGTTGTTTAACGAAATTCTCTGAAAAAGCGTAGAAACTACGTTAAGTTAGCTATGGATTGTGTGAAGTCCAAGAACCAATGGGTGGAGAACGTGTTCGCGCACGTTTCTGAACTTTCGCGCACGGCTTGCCGCGATCGCGTTTCTAAAACCGTTTTTAATATGTTAGTTCAAACAGTTATGACAAAATTCTCTACGTTAGGTATGGATCGTGTGGGGAGAACCATTAGATTACAGTAGTGATTACCAATATCATGGTCCTAGATTCCTTGTATAGGATGCCTGAGAACAGACATCAGCATGATATGGGTAGTTACTTACGCCGCTGCGCCGGGCAAATGATGCCGGCATCACCGGATCAGAGATTGTTCGTGATGTCAAGGTGATCTGGAGCGCTATGCTACCTACCTACAAAGCTGGCCTGTTCCGTGGAGCTACTGGAGCAGAACGCCATGTAGTTTGCAGTAGGGAGAATCTGTCTTGGAGCCACGTTGTTCCCTTGCCTGCGCATGTTTGCATGACCCGTTCACAGCGCTGCCGTGGCGTTCGCGAGCTATAAGGTTTTGCCGTACTGACACATGCAAGCTGCTGCCCTATGAATCCGGAGCCCTACCAAATCCCTCCGATGCAGTACATCTCCGGGGTGTCCTACCATGTCCTACCCAGACACCGCCAGAATCCGAAAGGATTCACATTGAAGAGTTCGGGTAGATGTTGCGGATAGCTCTTAAGTCCCTTTGGTACACTAAAACATGTTCTGATTCCTGGTGCGTCGTTGGGAATGAGGGAATGGATCCCAGCACCAGTCCCTGCACACATTCATTAGGGTAGTCCCAAAGACCAAAGCCCTTTTCCTGCTAAGCACCGGGGAATGCTTTGTAAATCCCACCCCTTCAGCGAAGGTCCGTCAAACGCGTATGCGAGAAACAACTTTCCCAAACTCATGGTCCCGCGATTGATACGCCCTGCCACCTTATCTCAGGATCACACGGCAACCTAAGCTCACTTCTGGCCCAAGAGACCCTAGTGGTATACAGGGAGTATAAAGCACTTTGGTCCTCCTGAGGGATTGCGCAGATTATCTCCGCTTGCTTTTGTGCAGCTTGCAAGTGCTCGTTGCAAAGCCTTGCTCTGCGGCAGTGCAAGTCTTTTACGTATTGTTTATACCCTAACTGACCTCTCCCCTTACTCTGCACAGGTACGTAAAAATATGTGCGACATGTGACATTTCCGGTAAATAAGGAGACTCCAACATAGACCCCGATCTATGTTGATGGTATATACTGGGATCCCCAAAATGGCACCTCTAATGTTCGATAACCGCCATGTAAGGACAAAAGAGGGAGTAAGGGGAGGTCAGCTGGGGAGCCTATGATACGTATTTGTTTTATACTTGCTTGGCATTGAAAATTATTGGCATCCCGGCAAACGACCCACGCCCTTAGACCCTGTCAGAAACACAATGCTACAGTAAACCTGCATAAGTGCTGCATCCCACATCCGTGTACGAATTAGTTCGGTGGATGCAGGGAGATACCGGGAACTTCGAAGACAATTGCATGAGCCGCGCATACCCTCGTATAACTTCCCATGTCCCCTATATTCCACTTACACGAACTCCCTCCGCTGGAAGTTTGTTTGTAGCTTGTCCTAAGATATCCGGACATGCAGAGTTGAGAGTAGTTCCAGGAAAATTGTCCAGGGTCGACGATTTAGAGGGCACTGGGCACCCCTTTTGGAGAAGGTGAAAATGCCCATCCATTTCCATTACACGTACTTGCGGTAGGTAGGCGTAGCCAGAGAGGGGCACATAAATCCAAAGACACACCACGCCATTCATGCGTAAACTTCTGGAACAGTTACTGTGCAAAGGGTTACTGCTAAGGAACTTCAATTCAGTTACTATAATAGGGACACCCTATTATTTACAGTTATTTACTATGTACCTTAACAGCAACCCAGAAAGAGGACGGAGATAGAAATCCCCAACCTTGCTTGAAGGGTCAGTGGGACTTAGTAAGCAATTTAATCTTGGCTTCAATCCGGCTCATTATGTGACTTTCACGTCTTATACGTTTGACTGCTACTGTAATTCCCCCTGATGCCCCAAGTAGGCCCTGAACCCTACACTTGACACTCTAATCCCTGCCCGAAACCCTAAACTCCAAAAACCTAAGCTGGAATCCCTATAGCCCAATCCCTACATCCCTAAACCTTAGGGTTTAGGGTTTAGGGTAAACCTTAAACCCAAAACCCTCTCTGAATCCTGAGCCCTATGCTTTGATCCAAGATTGTCTGGATGCCATGCTGAGGGGTTGCCGCTTGCGCCAAGACAGGCGTCCGAGGCTTCAGAGGCGTTCATGGTGTATTGAAAATTCCCGAATTATGCTTAGTCAAAAAGAAGTTTTGTTATTTATATTCCTAAAGATCAGCTGAAATTGGGTTCCGCGGAACTTGGAGTAGGGTTGACGGTACCTAGATCTTCAGGGTAATTATGATCATACTTGGTACATAGAAGTTAGAAGCCTACCTGTCGGTTGACGCCGAATCGTCGCGTGGTGCCACGCGGGTAGTTTCCAAAATTAGGGTCCCATTTCGGTACCCCTAAATGTTAAGGTGCCGTAATATAATCTAAAGCCCAAAGTGGACCTTATATCTGAGAGCAACCCACGTGATTAGCGTATAGAGCCCTGTGCAACTACGAAAATTACGTTAGGCTATGACTCAGCACGGTAGACTACATCACGATGCCTTGACGACCTATACTTTAGGCCGCCCATGCTGCTTGACCAGACACACCCTCTGTTAGAAAACTACTTGTTGCAGAGCTCCAATCCCGTTTGCTCTGGTTGGGGGTGGGGTAAACCCTTTGAACCCTAAACTCCTAAGCCCTAAACCCGACTTAATGTAGCCCCCCCAAAGGGCAGACCACCGAGTGTGCCTGCAGTTTCTAGTGCTTTACCAAACGTTTACAGGATTTTGGGGTTGAGGGTGCAGGGGTTTGGGATTCTGGATCAAGCCGACTGAAGTTTCGTTGTTGTTGGCACGGGGCTGTTTGCGCGAGCAGTGGAGACTTCTGGCTAGAGGAGAAGTGATTAAACGGGCGCTACCCTACCTTCGTAGTCCTGGTATTCCTGGCAATTAAAAGGGAGCCTGCAGAATACAAAGAGATGAGGGTTGTTATTGGCGCTCTAAATATGCTAGATTAGAACAAGTTCGTTGTTTTTCATTTGTTCGAGTAAGCAGTTAGTTACTCGTTATATTTGCTGTAAATTGACACCCTCAACTGATGAAGTGTAGGGCATACTAAGGCTTCTTTTCCAGCAGGCCCCATAAGTGTGCAAGCTGATCCTGAGATGGCTCCTTGATTAAATCTCTGCCCCACCCCCAACCCCATAATCAGCAAACTCTCTCATAAGACAAATTATAATACATTGGCAGTGGGTGTTGTTGGAAGGGGTTGGACGGGGTGGGGCGTCATTCTTAGCCCTAAATCCTAAAGCACTATGACATGGCAGTCTCCATTGTCTTCCCCACTCCGCTATAAACCTGCAGAGCCGCTTCACTAGTCCAATAACGCGATTATATGCTCCATAGCTGCGACCCGACTAAAAAAATACACCAATCTCCGTTATTAGCTGCGTGGTAACCGAGCTGTGCATTCTCAAGCCCAGAATGCTATACATTTCTATAAGACTTGTCCGTGTCCATTTCATGTTCCATTAGCTTTTGTATATGATTTTCCAGTCCCTACTAGCTCATAACCCAAGATCTACGTGATTTTCCAGTCCCTACTAGCTTATAACCCGAGTTATAACTCAGGCGCCCGTCCCTGTTGGCCCGTACACTACTACTTTATACCCCAGACCCTAATCCCCAACCCCCAACCTCCTTGCAGATCTCAGAACACTTAACGGGTCCTTACTTGGAGGCGTGGGGGTTACCGATCGAAATCCTTGTGTTGCTTAGTCTACAGGCCGACAAAAACCCTGTATGCTCCCAGTGTCCATTTCATGTTCCATTTTCTTTCCCCTTTGATTCTCCACTACGGGGGTTACCAAAGTCCCCGTGTGAAGCCTTCTCAAGCTGGGAGTCTTCTAAGTGCAAATCGCCCCAAGGCGGCTGCAAAGTCAGAGAGAGCCCCAATTCGGTCAGCGCCATGAGGTTTAGTCTAGGGTTTACGGGATTAGGGCTTAGGATCTAGGGCCTATGGGTATAGCACTTTGAAAACAACGGTACGTGCTCCTTAGGTAAGCTTCTTCTCATTGGAAACTCCCCTCCTGTAATTGCCCTTAGTTAACACCGTTCTCAAAATCTGCAATTTTCTGAATTTCCTAATACTAAGTCTTAGGCCCTTGCCATTGCCCTCAATCTGTTTTGTCAAAATCCTGAAGCTCCTAAAGCTTAAGCCTTACACTGGGGAACATTAAGGAGAACATGGCCAGATCTCTTCATGCAAGAGGAGCATTCAAGTTACAGCCAGATTGCAACCTAAGTACTAGAATGGCTAGACCTGCATGATATAGGGGTCAAAAAGAGGATATATGGGGATTAGGGCTAGAAAGGGCTTATATAGGGATTATGTAGAGGGTGCTCCGGACTGCGAAGACCTTAATCCAGACTTACCTTAAACTCCAAACCCTAAAGCCTAAGCCTCATGAGCAAAGCCATCAAGCGGAATCGCACCAGTCGACGCATGTGCCTGTGATTGCCGCAGAGCATGCCCGAGGATCCTCGCTGTTGATGCAGCTAACCGGTACAAGGAAGTCATCAGAACGAGTTTTTGTAGGGCGGTCTGAATTCGGGTTCTGGGGCATAGCAGGTAAAGAGTAGAGATGTAAGCTGTATCCAAGATCTGTGAGTACCTTACTAACTACTTTGGTGAAAACGCGTTGGTGAGCTAGTCATAGACCAGGTCAGATGTACGTGTACATTGGTATGCAGGAACGAGTCTGGATAGGTTATCTAGGTAACAGGTAAGGAGACGGCCAACCAGACTAATGTTTGCCAGAGCACCAGAACCTAGATTCCACTTTTCAAAATGAAGGTTCGGGTAATTTCAATGGAAACCTGACAGCAAAGCCTTACGCAAGGCTTTCTACCAACCGTACATGTATGGTTTAGAGCTGAGGTTTACTAAAAGTATAAGGTCTGGGCTTTTTTGGTTTAGTACGGTGAGTGCTGGATTTTCCTGATTGGAGTATTGTAAAGGTAGCAGTGCTTTCTATTGGGCTAATGCGGGGGCCTCCATCCAGCAGCCAAGCCATAAATGTGAGCTTTCACGAAGTGAGCAGACCCTTCATTCAACGGAGACTTCCTATCATGATTTTTGCATGCATTCCCCCAAAAATATCAAGCTTCAGCAACCCAAGTAGGAGGATAAAAGAAGTGCCGGTGCAGTACTTGGCGGCGTGCCCCGGGCTGGCAGTCCAGATGCTGGCAGATCCAAAGGCAGATTGCTAGACTTGGCGATCAGAATTCGTCCCCCTAATCCCATGAACTTTGAACATCGCAAACTCAGAGCAAGGAGACCTACAAGCTAAAAACCACAACCTTCTAAACCCCTTGGCCCAAAACGCAGCCCCCTAATGTTCAGATGGCTTTAAGCTGGCGCGCGCCTTGTAAAAAGAAGACCGCCTTCTGGGTTGTAAAGTACTTGCTAGAACTCATTTCGCATTCTCACCCTAAGCGCTGAAGTGTGAGTGAATCTCCCACACCACTTAGAAGTTCAGGATAATCATGACCAACCTAAAAAAAGGTACCCATAACCCAAATACTGAATGGGTTGCAGGTACCAGTCATATTTGGTTTTGAATTTCCCTGAACCTTAGTTACCCCTTTCGTGATAATCGGGTTATTCTCCTAGGGAGTCCAATACCCTTTAGCTAAGCTTAATTTCATATAAGGGATCCCCGTACCATGTAGCGTATATTCCTTAATTAAGTTGGGGTATTCAGCTCACTGGGATTGTCCTGAAACCCCAAACCCTAAACTCTAAAACCTAAGCCCTAAGCCCTAAACCCTAAACCCTAAACCAAAAGCCCTAAACCCCAAACCCTAAGCCCTAAACCCTAAGCCCTAAACCCTCAACCGGCAAGCAGGTTTTCTCCACGCCTGGCTCCAGGGACGGCCCCCGGCCGTGGCGATGGCGCTGGGATCCTGGGTCGAAGTCTCAGTCCGGGAGGTGTTTAGGATATGAACTGTAGTCTTAGGGTTTTTAGGGTTTAGGGTTTAGGGTTTCTAGGGTTTGGGGTTTAGGGTTTAGGGGTAACATAGTCTAAACTCCTTAAAGG
>CAJNIZ010045027.1:102250-115963 GCA_905231905.1 Symbiodinium pilosum
AGGGTTTTGGGCTTAGAACTTAGGGCTCTAGGTTTAGGGCATTTTAGGAGTACAAGCCTTGGGTTCAGGCTTTGGGCCAGGGCGTGCGCAGCCGCTACAGCCAAGTTTACGGGTACAAAGGGGGACTCCAACGGTGAGTACCCCAACGCGGGCCTGCGCAACATGCATCATGTGCACGCACACATTCACTCCGCGCATGCGCTCTGCACGTACATAATTACTTACCTACCTACCTACCTACATACATACATACATACATACATACATACATACCTAAATTCTAGTGAAACTTCCCAATCATAAATCCTTCCCACATTCCGCAGTTATGTGCTTGGCAATTTTTCGTATTACGTGGTAGGGGTTGTGCTACCAAGGGCAGCAGATGAATCCTCTCAATCCCGACACATCCCTGGCGCAGCAGGTAGCTACCCAAAAGATCAAAGGGGTGGGGGCCCGTGCAGCTGACATGTTTGGAGTTCTGAATTCATGGAACCGGAGGGGGCAGGGTTTGGTTAGGGTTTAGCGCGTAATTGAGATTATGACTACTGTAGAGGCATTGAGGCAGTTGAGGGATCAAGACCATCGGAGAAGAAGTTCAAAAGGAAATTGCTGCTTCCCAGAGGCGTGGGACTGCTACTATATGAGCCATAGTCTAAACTCCTTAAAGGGGGTTATATAGGGGATTCTATAGGGGACTACTATAGGGGTTATTAAGGGGGATACTAGGAGTTTAGACTATGGGTCAAAAAGGCATTACACTTTGAAGCTCTGTCCTCAGGTTGCTTTCCTGCGAACGGGGCCTTGGACCCTGAACCCGGGATGTATGTAAGCCCATAAGATCCTGAGGAGAATCCCAAACCCCAGGGGCATATATGCGACCATGAGGTCTTGCTGGGGTCTCTCCACTTGGGCTCAAAAGGTTTAGGGTTTAGGGAATTTATAAGCCCCGAACAAACTTAGGGGGCCATGAGCTAATCCCTGGTAGAAGGGGTAGGTTCTATTTGATTTGAAGTAGCTAGCAGGGCTTAGGGCTTAAAAGCACTAAACACCTCAAACCCTTAATTCCTATACCCTAAAAGGGTCGTACATTTTCAAGGAAAATCCCAATGCACTCACTGAGAACTCCGTTTGGAACTGGTTCCAAACCTGGGTCGGAATTCCAATGTAGGATTTACGGTTTGGGCTTCGGGGCTTACCGTTTAGGGTTTAGGTCAGGGTCTTCGGTTCGGGCTGTATGGTTTAGGGTTTAGGTCTCGGCCATAATTTGGGCTATACAGTTGTGGGCATAGGTCTCCTACAAAGGGGCTGACTGTACTTCCAAGTCTAAGTCCTACAAATTGCAGCTAGAGGCTTTTAAGTATACTCATGCCCTGACCTGAAAAAATCTGATATGAATCGTGTATCCTAAGCCCGAAACCCTGACCTAGAGGGACCTGACGAAGTCACTGCATCTTGAGGGCAAGCAACGGTAGCTTAGAACATATTGTTTTCATGTTTGTCACCCTGAATTCCTAAATAATCCTGATAAATCCTTAAAGAATATGTTTAAGGGCCCCACCCTGGCAATGTTAGATACGACTTTGAAATGTAGGCGCCTAAATCACCAACATTGTGCTACTTGGTTCCATGTGTAAGTATGGTGCAGTGTACCTCAGCTGCACCTCATATGTATTTTGAAAACTATTAGGCAGCTGTGTCAGGGCCCTCGCATGTGGCTTAGCGTTGTCCTGCCACCGAACTATACGGTTAGCCGATTCTCAGACATAGGTTCTAATCAGCGAGACAACAGAACATCAAGGACCCTCTTTCAGCTTCGGTGTAGGTATGTCCGCAAAAAGGGAGCCTCACTTAGTAGATCTTCAAACAAACTCAACATCATTCTATCTCGTTCGGCCCGCACAGGCTAAACCCCGAACATTTGCCAAGGGCCTCTGTGTGGTTTTGACGTAGTTTAACGCCTGAGCCCTAACCCTGAATCCTACAAGCCCTGAACACTAAGAAATTGTTTTGCTTAGAACATGGCCACCTTGATGCAGTATTTGGGCCAGAATAATCCCCACATTGTGGGAAATCCTTTTTGGGGTGTATGATTAGGGGTACGGGATTACCTTTTCATGCTTGATCTTCCACTGTGGGCACATTTTGGGGTCGGGCACTCCACTCACTGGTGCTGAAGGGGCAGTTGGGGGAGTGCACCCAGTCAATATGCACATAACATGGTCTTCATGTTTGCTTCATTACCAGTCAGAACATGGGTAACCGGGCGAGGAGGCCTCTAAGAGTGGCACGGCAAGGATGGGAACAAAAACTTAAAAGCTGGAAAGTATGTGGAGGGTCAGGGGACTTACAAGTAAGTAGGTTAAGAATGGGGGGCAAGTCGAGTTTACTTGAAAGTCTTGTAGGCATACTAAGTACCCCTGCCCCAATCCCTAAACCCCGCATTATTTTCCCCAAAACACCCTCAACGGGACCTGGATTCAACCACAGTCCCCCAAGCCCTAGACCTTAAGCTCTAAATAGTAGTTTCAATTTTCTTTCCAATTTTCCCATGTACTTATATAGTCCTAAATCCTAAACCCTATATATCCCTAAATCCTAAACCCTACAAATTCCTAAATCCCAAACCCAAATCCCTAATCTTAAGCCCTAAACACTATAAGTAAATCCCCATACATTTGCAAGTAGGGACTGCCAGGCCTGGATGATAGCTTCGACGCCACCAAGCTGCCTTTTTGATGCCATTGCACCCATGCAACGTAGAGGTTTCCCTCCGGGGCTGTCCTTTCAAAGGGGGATGTATTATAGGGGCTATATGAGCTATAGTCTAGGGGTTATTAAGGGGGCCATACTAGGAGTTTAGACTATAGTACATATAAAGATAGAATAGGATTTACGGCTTAGCATGTAGGATTTAGGCCGTATGTTCTAAGGCCAGGTGAGGAAAACAGACTTGAACGCATATCCTGCGCTCTTGGCCTTTCTATTACGGTGAGGATGCTCATTTTCGCTCAGACTTCCGTCTACTTCAGGAAAGTCAGTATGGGACTGCGAGAGCACGCGGAGTTCATAGGTTCAAAAAATGAGCGCCTCAATGTCTAGCTTCGTAAATAACCTCTACAGGACAGTAGCCAGTAGTCTTCGTAGGGCCCGTTTTGGGTTTTCATGTTAGTTCTTGGAGTGTACGCCCCTGGTTCCTGCTCAGAGAGACTTAGCCGGCAAGCTCTCTACTAGCCTCTCACTGAGCTTGTTAAATCAAAAGCTAGTGAGGGGAACAAAAGTTGAGGATGGCATCCGACAATGACTTAGTATAGCCTAGGGCTTAGTGTTTATAGGCTATGTATAGGTAATCATAGCAAGGCAGCAATGGGAATGTCGGAGCTGAAAACCATTGGACTTTTTGCTATGTTTCCCTGACACCTGGGGTGATCAATTTACTACCTGCGTATGCAATTTTCTCATCTTTAATCAAGCTCTTGTAGTGCCTTTGTAAAGTCGAAATCCACATAATGCCTATACAACTTTAACCCTGAGACCGAAATCCTGATGCGCGGCTAGGGGTGGTGCATTAGGGGTCATGCGTGGACTCAGAACAGCAACCGGCCTGCAGTGGAATGCGCGTGCCAAAGCCCTAAACCCCTATCGTTTAGAGTTTAGGGTTTAGAGTTTCGGTTTAACTGTTCGCATATGACCGCTATTGCGCAGGACGTCTGCAGTTTTCAGACCGCAGGGAGGTGATAATCCTAGACCAATACAGGTAGTAGTGATAACAATATGAACAGTTGTAATCAACATGGTACTAAACGTCGCAATATTTCTAGTAAGAATACAAAGTAAGGGCAGTGAGATCCCAACGTGAAGAATACGGACCATTTTTGTTAGTTGCAGAATATAACAACATGTTTTGCTAAGATGTCCATCCTTAGTGCCAAGCCCCTCAGCCATCATGCTCCACTGACATCTTTTATTCGCATGGCCCTGTGCTTGAAGGGACCCCTATACCCTAAACCATGGTTCCATTGTCATACCCCTGAGGTTGAACCCTTCTCAAATGCACCTGGCATGAACGTCTGTATCTTGCGCCGCTGGCCCAAACAGGAAGTTCTAATAACACCACGTCGTGCGAATCCATTTTTTGCGTTTAATGTTGCGCAGACTTTTGTATCCAGCCTCTGCTTCAGGTTTGATTTTCGAAGTATGCTTCAGGGCCTTCTCTGCCTTGTCAGGCTTCTCTAGTCGTAGGCGGGGCAGAAGGCAGCACCATGAACAAACTGCTGCCCAACCCATGGCACAAAGAGGCCAGGAAATTTCTTTTCTTGTCTAAGTTCAAGCCGATTTGCTAAAAAAGAAGTAGGACGAGGAAATTGATGCACCGGAGGCCATTGCCAAGGGGAAGTGATAGGGGCTGGCCCTCATAGATTCCAAGCCGTTTGGGACTAGCGGGACAGGCGTTGGTTGTCCAACTAGCCGAAAGTAAGTACTATTGTACTTAAAACCCAAGGCCAGAGCTTTTGCATACGTAAAAGTGCTCTGGCGTCCAAAAAAGCAAGACCTAAACCCTAAGGTGGCATTTAGAGCCCAGGGGTTGGGGTACTTTGCGTTGTTTGGGTCCATCAGATCCTGCTCTCTTGCGAGGGCCATCACCCAAACCTACCGCTTAGGGCTTACGCCGGGAATGGAGACGATTGTTTCAAACCGGTTAAGTGCTCTGAACTGACTGGGTTGCTGTTAAGGAACTTAAATTAAGTTACCATAATAAGTATATATATATATACAGTATATAATAGGGTTTCCCTAATATGGTAATTTAAGTTCTTTAACAGCAACCCAGCTGATTGAGAGGCCGAAGTGGCCGAGAAATCTGCAATGGAGAAGAGGCCCATTTAGGGTTTCGGGTCTAGGGTAACTATTATTACTACTATTACTCATACGATTACTATCATGACTATTACTTTTAGGGTTTGGGGTTAGGGTTAAGGGTTAGGGGGTTTAAGCCAATTCGTGCTTAGGCGTGGTTGGGTAGTAAGCTGCCAGAAAATGATGGTATCCATGGTCTTTCCCACTAAGCCCAGCATGACATAGCAGTTTTCCTCACCATAAGCCCGAGCTTGTGAGGCAGGTTGGTTCGCAAGAGCGACACTAACAGCAATGGCAGTAGTCATGCTGGTAGCAAGAATGGTACCACAAGCAATGACAGAAGCACTTGAAACACGGATAGTCATCATAGCGACGCGACTTGAGGCTGACCTGATGTTCCATGAGGTAAGGCAAGTTTGCGTGCAACGCGCATGGGGATGGTGGAAGATAAGATGGAAACTACCATTTAGGGTTTCGGGCTTAGGGTAACTGTGAATACCACCACCACCACTGTGACTGTTGCTACTGCTGCTGCTACTACTACTACTACTACTGCTACTACTACTACTACTACTCATACTACTCATATTATTACTATCATGACTATTACATTTAGAGTTTGGGGTTTAGGGTTTAGGGCTTAGGGTTAGGGATGCTCCGGAGGAGCTGAATTACTTGGAAGTGTCAACTTGAAACCTCGGATAGAGCGATGTGTTGCGAGGCTGGTGGGCCAGGGAGCCCACTTCCCCTTAATTAAGGAATATACCTTTACACATATAAGGGACCCTAGTACCATGTAAGGTACATATTCATTTGATTAAGGGTTCTCGGGCTCTCTGAGTAGCCGGAGAGCCCAATAAAACCCCTAATATAACCCCAATATAGCCCCAATTTGACCCCTAATATAACCCTCAATATAACCCCAATACAACCCCTAATATAACCCCAAGATAGCTGCAATGTAACCCTTAACATCACCCATGGGATTAGGACTAAGGAGGGTTTTGGTGACTCTATGTTTCAAAGCTTCTTCGAGCTGAATCCTATCTAGGTTGGCCTTTGGCATATTCAAATGGGGATTTCCCAAAACTTTGGGGTACCACCGTGGGGGTCCTATAATAAGGATTATAGTATTTTAGGGTCTATATTGGGGTCCTCTATTTTGGGAAACTACCAAATATTGTCCCTTATTGGTTTCATGAGGACTCTATACTTACTAACTTTTTTTCGAAGGGCTCCAAAAGTCAGGCCAACCTTGTTATCCTTTTCCTGGGGTTTAGGGTATAGGGTTTAGGGGTCTTGGAGCTTTTTGTTTTGACGGGTTTCCTTCAATTCTTCAGTTGCAATTGCAAAGGACGTGTTTCTAATTTTGGGGTTTCCCGCATACAGAACGTGACTACCCCCAAGGAGCAGGCGGGGCTTGATGACAGCCCTCATGGCCAGGCTTCACCTGTATATCCTAGAAGCCCAAAAGCTCAAAATCATACAATCACCCAACGCCAGAGTTTAAAACCTCCTAAAACGTCAGTATGTTTGCAATTATCGTCTACTTATATGTATACGCGCGAACGTATAGGTACATACAAGCCCGCTCTGCAAATATGAAGCTAAACACTGATTTCCTAAACCCTGAGTCCGAATCAAAAGTGGCCGGAGGAGAATGATTGTTGACGAGCAGGATAGCTGCTACATCCCAGTGCTCAGCCTAGAGAAGGGTTTAGGGTTTAGAGTTGAAGCGTTTTTGTTGCATTTTGCTTGAAAAGGTATATGGGTTGGGCCTTGAAATGTAGGGTTCAGGGTTTGGCGCTTCGAGCTTCAGAGTTTGGTGTTAAGGTTGCAGAACACAGCATGTGTAGTCTATATGGTAGTGTAGCATAGGTTCTAGATGCCTGAATAGAGATTCTAGGGCTAAGGTTCAGGGGGCTAGCTTTGAATTCCACAGCCAAGACAGTGCAACTGGGTCGCATCAGCCCTTGCAGTAGTGATATCTCTTGAAGATGGGTTGCCCCCCATATACCTCCCTGGCTGGCAAGTAGGATCCTGATTGAGCAGAAGATCCAGAATTTCAGAACCTTCCCCAGTCTGTCGGCCGAGTGAATTTCTAGTGTCCGATGCGTGCCACTAGTATAATATCATGAATTATGAGTCGGTAGAATGTGGAATTGCCCAGTATCATAAAAACCAGATCCCCGTATACCCTAGATTCTATCTACTTCAGGCGGTATATACCGTTAAGTCAGGTTGGCAGCGTGGCCATCCCTGAAAGCGCCGCGGTGCATAGCACAACTTTCTCACTGATTGTAGCTGTTTGGTGAATTCATGCAGTTGTCCCCGAAGTGCTTCTTTGCTGAGATCCAGACGCCCGACAGCAAGACCTTCAGGTACCGCCCAAAGTGGTTTGGTGTGCTCCCACAGAGATGGATGGATGCTTTCTGGGAATTAGGAGACTGTCATGTCGGAACGGAATCGACGAAGAGGGGCAAAGCAAGCATGTTGTCATAGCAATAGGCTTCGGGTGTCTGAAGTTGCTTGCCTTTCGCTTCGGAATATAGGAATAATGGAAACTAAAATGGAAACTACTATAATATATGGGGTTGTTATATAATTAGGGTCGCACTAACACTTGTTGCAGTTGTAAATTTCACAGGGACAGGCCAAAGCCAACATTTTGAGCCAAGAGAGTTCACCAAAGTCGGGACCCACGAGAGAGCCTATCACAAGTACTCCCTGTGTGCGGTTTAGGGTGTAGGGTTTAGGGATTTGGGATTTGGGTTCCGGCTGTGGGGGATGAGGTTGGATACTGCTCCCCCTGCTCACTATCAGTCGGAGCATAACTGTGTCTGACGGTATCAAGCCCTTAATACTGCCGCTACTTGCTGTCGAGATGGATACCATTAGGGATGGAGGAATCTTGCATTCTTGCACCGTTCTACTATAGCTTGTACAATAGGAAATCCGAGATGTTGAGGGTCCCAGGCGGCTTTCTGCTATCTACAAACCCTCCATCCATGGTAGGTGAGGGACATTGCCACATGGGCCTGGAGCTTGTGACCGGCAAGGTTGGACTGAAAGAATGACAATTGACATTAAAGCTACTCCACTAAGATAGGGCCAAATTCGGGATTAGGTAGAATCGGTAGAATAAGAATACATGGAATGCCTGCTTACAAGCATATACGAGCCCTAGTGAACCTACTTCCTAAGCCCCCCTGACCCAAGAAAACAACCAAAAAACAGCTCGGAGGATCCAAGAGAGCCAAGACCCCTGCCCTTCCAGAAGAAGCTAATATGGCTCCCCTTACACAATAAACCCTAAACCCTTAGGGTTTAGGGTTTTGGGATGGTAGCCCCTTGGCCTTCTGACTTCCTATACCCCCCCACCCCCCCTCACACGTGGGTTGCCCGAAAGATGCCCCATTTGGATTTAGGGCTTAGGGTTCCTGGCAAGTAAATACGGCACCAGATATGTCGGGTACCCAGCACGGGACCACACAATGTTAACAACCCTAAACCCTAAATGGGTAGATTTTCAAACTTCAACCAGGTTGGTTCCAAAAGCTGCGTTGAAGCCGGATCAGTTCCCTCAGGCCAAAGGAAGTTGTACAGCTATTTCTGCAGACAGGGGGAGGTTCCAAAATATTGGCAGGGGTACCTTAAAAGAGGTTGTACGCGTAGTATATAGGGATACGTAGGGTTTACCTCTGATTCAGGTCTGCAAGTATAGTTGTCGGGGAAAGAAGGGTTGCAAAGGCTGATTGGGTGTTTGTTTTTGGGCCTTCTACGGCCTCAGTGTGGTTAAGTTGTTGATGTTGCATGGGGGTCAGGGATGCTGTGTATGGGGTTTTGTGGCTTCAGGCTTACAAGCCCAAACCCCCAAAACCCTAAACCCTAAAACCTCCTTCGAACTTACTGAGCTGATCCTTGCACGCTGCATGCAACTGTCTCCACGGCCCGCTGCCTTAAAGCTCATCCTGTGAAATTCCTAACCGCCTAGACCTAAGAGTCCTAAGAGTCCTGAACTCCAAGGCGCCCAGCCCAAATCCTGAACCTAAGCCATCTTGCTAGGGTAGGGAAAGCCCAAGTTACAACCATGTAAAGCAGTACCCGATAGTCTGTCTTGTATATTTACCATTGCATACAACACTAGTGTTTCGTAAAGATGCCTACCCAATCATTTTGCTCTTCCCATCCGCAGGCTGTGGTCGAAGGTCTCAGGCGCGAAGGTGACGCCAAGCGTTTTTGCTCAGCCAACACATGGGTATCCTTGAGCTTATTCGTCTTTTGTGGTTAAACCTGCACAAGGCACATGAAAAGGTAAGCGCTTGCATGCATGTAGAGCTCCACGCGCCGCAGGGTTACATGACCGTACCCATACGAACACTCATTTGCATGGCTTCCATTTTTGTTCCTATCCCCATCAGAAGTTGCTTTACATCCCAAGCTATAAGCCCTAAACACTAAACCCTACAGTGAACCCTTTAACTCAGGGGCCCCTCCCTGCCTGTATGAGGTATTTGGCAGAGGAAGTAAGGCTCCCCGGCCTTCACCCTGAGGGCTTTTAAAGGTGGACTTACGCTTTCTTGTTAGGGATTAAAGGAATATATATCATAAGGGATTATATTGGAATATATTCGCTTATTCCCTAAAAGAACCAGTAAGCAAAAGTGGAGGTGCCGTTACTTGGGCTTAAGTTTTGCGTGTCAGTTCCCAGCTTATTGTGGAGCGGAGTCTGGATTGAAACGGGCTTCAGCGAGATCAGGCAATGTAGAAGCCTACTGAACCAACTGTGTGGTCCTAGGTTCCTTGTCTGGTTCTGGTATAGGGCACGGCATGCACGCCACGAAATGATATTGGTAAGTATGTAGGGCCTTGCAGTATAGCTGATGAGTTTTTCAGATGTCAAGTTCTTATGCCAGGTTTTGAGGGGAGCTAAGGAATTTGGGTTGAGCAGCCGTTGCTGCTAGGGACGTGTATGAAATGTTGGTGTTTATGTGTCTTTGGTGTGCCATAGAACCCTAAACCCCAAACCATATATCACTTCAATGTAGTAGGTGGACAGGTAAGGCTGAGATATGCGAAAACCGGGGCCCCGCAAGAATCGTGGGGCGTTTTCGAAAAGAAAGGCATCCTAAGGAACTGTGGGAATATATGAGCTATAGTCTAAATTCATTCAAGAGGGTCATGCACAGGGTTTAGTGTCAAATCTCCGAGGATTATAGGGGTTATTAATTAAGGGGGATTCTTGGAGTTTAGCTCATATTACGGGAATAACACGTATACATGGTTGATGATGCAGAGATGATTATTGTTCTCAAGTTCGTTGATTTAGTTCCCGCATCTAATCCATCATGGTGAGCCTCCACCCTCCCCCTTCGCCTGACTTTGGAGTCCAGAGCCATTAGCTTCGACTGCCTGGAACAGGCCCAACAAGCCCAGGAACTGGCAGAGCATGTGCTTCCATTACACCTCAAACTGCTTTCTCAAGAATCCCTAGACCCTAAACCCATGGACCCTAAAACAAAAGTGTTTAGGCCTTAAGAGTATCCATGAAGCCAAGCATGCTTCTCAGCTTTTTTGACCTTGATGTAGCGCCTCCATTTCCTGCATATCCACAATTTTGGTAACTTAGCTTAACTTCCTCAACACCCCTAGAGAACTGCAGTTTTGTTTTCAATGTTCCTCAAGAGCAACACGCTATTCACCACACTCGGAGCATGACTGAATCTCAAAACTTTTCAGAAGGAAGAACCTAAGAACCAAGTGCTCAATCAACAGTTCCGTCTCAATAGGTTGCATGTAGGCTTAACACAGAATTCAATCATGTTTTGTCCCCAGGTCACTCAGAATCCAAACTTGCTGGTGGTTAGTAGGCAATAAGGGAATACAACCCATATATGTATATATAGTCCCTATAACATATATTCCTTTATTCCCTACTTACTGCCAGTAAGACGAAATCATCCTGTGAAGCACGCATGCACCTGACTTTGGCCTCTCCTCGCCATGTCGTCGTGGCGACCCCGTCGCGGAGGTGCCACGGGTGTCCTACTGGTGGTCAGTATAGGGAATAAGGGAGTATATGATGTAGGGGTATATAGGTATTGTCTTCCCTCATTCCCTGCTAAGCACCAGTCAGGTGTAGCGGGTCGAAGGGCCATGGGTGGGATGTTCAAGTCCGGTTCAGGGTTTGCGGACTCTACCAGCTCAATACTACAAAAGTTGAGTTCAAGGGTGTTGAAATGTGAGGGACCCGCGTAGTCTGCTGAGTTGGCGCGTCTACAGGGGCTGACCGAACGTTTGTGAAAACATTGGCGCTCTACATACATGTTGAACGCTGCTTCATGAATGTTGAGAAGAACCAGGCACCATCAGGTGCTTAGGGCGAAATGATTAGGCAGGGGCTTTGGGCTTCAGATGGTTTCAGGGCTTTGGAGGAGTAGCTTTCTGGAGATTGCTGCTTTAGGCTTGGGGTCTCATGTCTTAAGATGAAGCTTAGGAGTCGGCTTCTAGGGTTCGCCAGAGGGACCCCTACATGCAACTTAACTTGCTCTGCAGGGTCTGTTTTGAAACCTCACATGTGTTTCGCTCAGGCGCAAGAACTGCATCATTACAAGCTATGTGCTGCACAAGGTGCATTACGCTAAATGCTGGAACCGTAAACCTCTAACCCTATAAACAATAAAGCGGAACCTCTTCACGCCATAATTTCAAGTTTGCAGGGCGGTGCTCCCGAGTTGCACAGCTGTCAGTATACATTCCAGAGCTCTAACTCATAGGGCTTCCAACTATACTTCTCCAATAGTTACAACCACGGGGCCCCTTGAAGGGTCTTGGGGTATAAAAGGCTTAGAGCTCAGAGTTTCAGTTGCCAGCTGCTCAACCTGTAACCCTGACTCCTGAATACTAGACCCTAAAATCCTACGCCCTAAATCCTGAACACCAGACCTGAAATCCTAAATCCTGAATACTAGACCCTAAATCCTGAACCCTAAAGCCTGAATACTAAATCTTGCAACCAACACCCAAATGGTAGTTTCCCAAAACAGGGGGGCCCCAAGATAGACCCTAATAGACTATGGTCCTTATTATTGGGACCCCCGAAAGGTATCCCTAATTTTGGGAATCCCCCAAATCATAAATCCTAAGCCCCCCCCATCTACCAGGGCTCCCTCAGCCTTCCAACCCCAGATCCCTGGACATGAAATGGGGGTTTAGGGTTCAGGGTTCAGGGTTTAGGGTTTAGGATTTAAGGTTCAGGGTTCAGGGAAAATGGCTCCAATATGGACCCTATATGGTGGTTTCTCAACATTAGGGGTACCTAGACCCCGAACTGGGACCCTGAATTTTTCAAACTTCCAAAGGACCCTACGCCCTGAGTCTGGGTCCACGGTAATGATGCATCTGTCAGTTGCGCCTGAAAGTTAAGATTTCAAACACAGAAGTCCAAGAAAGATACCTCCGAGCCACCCTGCCACAAACACACCTGGAACCCTCAGTGACGGCCTGCATCGACAACTGTCCCATGTTAGATTGGGGGGCGCCCCTTCCCGCTCTAGTTGCCGCAGAGGATGCCAGCCGGACAAATCCGTGCTAGCAAGGTGCAGCTGGGGTCTCTAGTCCCCCTTAGGTGGATAGAGTATGGGGTATATGGGGATCTTATTAGAATATACCCAAAGCCATATGCTATGTACTTAAGGGGGACTATAGGGCAGTTTCAAAGGTTTATGGTTTCAGGCCCGTGGTTAAGTTGAGACTTCAAGTCTAGATTTCGGCATCCGGGCTTCAGGGCTCAAGGCCTCGCGGCTTGTGTATTGCAATTTGTCCTCTCTCACCACATGAGGCATTCGTAGCCAACTACGTGCGTTAGTCTGGATTCGCAGATATGCCATGGTCTAATAGGGGTGGCGTGTTCTTAGGGGTTATATAGGGATAAAGGAAAAGAAAATGGAAACCACTATTTAGGGTTTAGGGGCCTGACAAAAGGTATATACATAAATATGCATGAGAAGATACATGCGGAGAGATTTTTTTCATACATATGTATATATATATATATTCATATACATGCACGTAGAATTGTTTGTCTGTCTACATTTCCTAATCACAACACTGGACCTATTCCCGTCACTGCCAACATGCAAACTCTCCAAATGGCCCCCCAATAACTGTTGTGTTTCCTTTTCCAACGCGGGATGTCATGCTTGCTTCAGGGGAGACTGTTATTCGCTGGCAACCCGTGGATCGCTCAGTATTCAGGTTGAGGCTTTGGAGCCGCGATCTGCGCGCGCACGCGCGCACACACACCTGTGCATCCAAACTTATCCAAACGCTAGCCCAAATCAGTTTTCTTTTATCAAGCTAAGCTTGGTGTCGAAGGACATTAAGCCCTCGTGGAGTTCTGGGGACTCAAGGCTCAAGGTTCACCTGTTTGTTTGCAACTGTACATGGCAGCATGCTGCCCAAAAAAGATGTACGTCATGACTCGGCTAATTTGCATTTTCTGCTCTCTTTCGGCGGATTTGCATTTTATGCAGTGCCAGTGTCCCAGCTGCCACGCCCGGCCCAGGGCACCTTGCTGACCTCCCCCAGCTGCCACGCAGGGCCCAGGAGCGAGGTCTCCCACAGCAGGTACATTGAAATGGCCAGTTCCAGCTTCCCGCACACTCAGTTAGCTTCGTTGGATGAGATCACTGAGTATGCGTCTCACCCCCCTCCACTTGTGACATGACCACGTTTCCCTTGGTAACAGTGTTTCACACACACATACACATACACACACACAGACAGACACACACACACACACAGACACACACACACACACACGCACACACACACACACACACCCACACACCCACCCAC
>CAJNIZ010045027.1:122961-149892 GCA_905231905.1 Symbiodinium pilosum
ATACATATACAATCATATATATATATATACATACGTATATTTGGGGGGACGATATATGCCCATATGTATATATATATATACACACACACGTACACATCCCTATCCCTTTCTGCTCTCTCTCCCTCTCTCTCTTTCTCTCCTCTCTCTCCTCTCTCTCCTCTCTCTCTCTCTCTCTCTCTCTCTTTTTCTCTCTTCCTACAGCATGACCGATGCAGGCAGCGGGCTAGATGTGGAGCCGCTTCGGCTTCTTGTCTGAACCTACGAAGCTCCTGGAAAATCATGCACATCAATTATCACATGAGTAGACATACACCAACATACATACATGGGGGTGGGGGGTGATTTCTATTGAGGCATATCGGGACACGCAGGGTTTAGGTTTTAAGGGTCTAAGGTGTTTTGTTGAGAGGTTCAGGGGTTTTGGTGTTCTGGCTGAGGGTTTCAGGATTTCACGGGCTTAGAGCTCAGGGTGTAATGTTGTAGTTTCAGGGTTGGGTCTTGAGGCTTGCAATTCAGGGCATCATTGAAGAAGACACGCCTCAACGTGTCCAGGATCATGAGCAATTTCGAGAAAGCTTCCAGTTAGTTAGCTGCCATGTGGGCACCTCAATATGAGGCTCATACAAGGCTTGGGTAATGTTGCTATGTGATGTCTACGTAGGCCTTCTTGAAGGGTACCCAGCTGGTAACTGGTAACTACACTGCTGGATGTGCTCTTGGAGATTGGAGCTTCTCAAGAGTACCCACAGATGATCCTGAAGAGCGATCTCCATAGTCGCTTTGTGCTTCCCTCATGGTCACCCAGGGCCCAGTTTGAGAAGCCCCCAGATATCCACAAGAAGAGACTTGCGCCATTTTGGGGTTCATGCTAGTTTGGGTGAGAGTACTGAGTACGCCCTAGACGAACCTTCCAAAGAGCTTGCAACCTGGAGCTTGGTTCAATGTCAGTGCCGAAGGGAGATCCCCAGAATCAATTTAAAGTCCTTCTGTATCCCTGGGACTTCCTCTATATATACCTATTATGCTATAGTAGTTTCCACTCTGTTTTCCATTATCCAGATATTCCATATAAACCCCAATTATAAGAAAAACCCCAATGTAACTCTAATATAGCCCATCGGATTGCAGATGTATCCCTGATGCAATCTTTTTCGTTGAGAAAGCCCCATGTCAGGTGCTCTGAGGCAATCCCTTACTGCGCAGGACAGCGACCAACTGGTCGATCTGGGGTTGTGCTTCCCAAATGGCCTTTTAGTTGGTGGTTCCAGATTAGTTTTGGGCGCCAGGAGCCCCGAAGTGCAAGCGCGTGATGGAGGTAATCAACCAGGAAACTTCCATGTTCCTTTCCACTATCCCTATAATAGTATATTAGTTTCCATGTTCTTTTCCAGTATTCTGATTATAACCCCCAATATAACAAGGATAGCAAGGGACAGCCTTAGGCTTGATCTGCCAAAACCCATAATGCAGGCCTCATGGTTGAGGGCATCTATTATTGTGGGGGTTAAAGGCCATTGTTTTAGGCACTTCGGAGGTCTAGGTGAAGGTTAGCATGAGAATCCGCAGAAGGACCGGGCGCGCAACTCCACTGCAACGTGTGGCCACTTGGAAGCGGTTGACACGATTTTGCATGTCTGGCTTTCTGAACAGGAACAATCCCTTCCTGTAGATATTCCCTGTGATGGAGACGCGCGCTCTTGATTGGGAGGTTTTTTGAGATCAATCTCTCTGTAATCCGTTTATGGGGCATCGTACAAACTTGGCGTATGATCTCTATATCCGTTGGGTGTCCATATGGGCTCATCATTTCGAGAAGTCCAAAATTCGAATCAGTTACCTGGGGGCGGCTGTAAACGGTGTAGCGCGTGCCCGCTCATCGGTGTTTCAGCTCTAGCTGAGGAAGCCATAATCGTAGTCTACCCCTAATATCCTTACATCTCCCGAAAGACCCTATGCAACTCTGCGTCATTGTTGGATATAGAGCTTTTGCATAATCACCCATGCCCAGAAGGAATATGAAACTTTGAGAATATCTCACAAAAGAGCCAGAAACCTCGTAACCGGTTCATCCTGGCAAGGCTTGGGAACATCCCGGCACGCCTCGGTCGCAAAGAGCAGCCGTCAAGCCGCAGAGTCACCATGTGCACACACATTGGAATAGGATATTATAGTATAATGTGATATATTATAGTATATATTCTATTAAACTGTCCTATAATGGGTTCTATAGGGATTGTATATATTTTGGGGTTATATGAGTTAAAGTCTAAACTCCTTAAAGGGGACCTCAGAGTGTTGCGTACATGGGTTAGTTTTGGAATTCTTTCCGAGGTGGAGGTATAGTCACCACGTGGGTTTTGTTCCCCCACCCCACACAGGGCAGACTGTCTGGTTTCCCTTCAAATTCACTTTGGCGGAGTCGTTCTGGGTGGTATGTTTTGTGTCTTTTTAAAGGGCCTTCAGAATCAACTTGAATTGAGACCGAGGCAGAAGATGCTGATTGCCGCGCCGGATGCAGAAGTCGAGAAAGATGGCTTCGTACAACAGATAGGCTCGGTCTTCCCTCAAGCCGTAATGTTCCAAGCCCAAAGGATGCGAGCAGTCTGACCAACTCTCAGTGCATGTAAATAGCACACGAGAGGTTGTCAAGGCAAGGCGTGCTTCAGCTTCAGAAGTTTACTAGCAATAGTAATAGTTATAGGAAGAGTAATTGTCAAAGTCACAGTAGTACTTCTACTCACTTACTTGCTGTGATGTTATAGCAATCGTATGAATAAGCGCGCAAGAGTACTAAGAATGGTAACATGGAGGTCTGATTTGCGTGGAGGACTAAATTCACTGGTTACCGCTGTGAACCGCACAGCCTCACCGTGAGTCTAGGTAGAGAGAAGCCCCACTTATGTGCAGGTGATATCATATAGTCTGTTCTAATTACAGTTCTAGATGTCAGTAGTATCTCGCAATATGCCTACATAACCTGAGTTGACCAATATTCACCAGGCTGCTTGTTTTGTTGCACGGGCAGGCGGCGCACCGGCTTTTGAGCTCCGGTCACACTAGGTAGCTGACACTGGCTCTTGTGCGTGAAGCGGCTTCAGTGACACATCGGCTCTTCTTGCGCGCCCTTCTCTTGACATGGACTTTGGACCCTGATGTCTGCCTTCGCTGCGAATCGCAAACGGACAACGATGAAAAAAATCACCGCATAAACCATTGATGACAAACACCTGGCATGAAAACCTGGTGCGGAGTGCGGAATGAAAGAATTCCACATTCAAACCACCTCATCAAGAGACATACGTTAAATTGGGGATGTGGAAATTATCGCCCCATGATAGATACCCCCTGTAAACTCGCGGTTTCTTTCCTTGGGGTCTCTAGTGTGCCCTATCCTGAGAATAAACCGTCAGATGACGCCATCCTGGCGCTGCCTGGAGTTCGGATACGCTACCCGAACCTGGCCCGGGCAATCCACGCTTTCAGGCAGGCGCTTTTTGGGCTGGGAACTTGCATTCCTTGGCTCCCCATACAAAGGATGAAGCTACGGGCGAGGTAACAGCAAAAGCGATGATCACAAATTCATACTTACAGGCGTTGCAGTTGAAGCCGCGGTGTAAAACTAAGTGCATGACAGCTTGTTCATTCGAACGAGCTGTGAGCTACACTCCTGAAAGGGGGTCATTTAGGGGACCATATAGGGGACTATATGGGGGACTGTCTAGAACCATTACTTAAGGGGGATACTAGGAATTTAGATTATGGCTCATATTATTACATTCAGGGCAAGCTATGGCGACCCCACCCGACCTTGCCCCAAGTTATGGTTCATATGCCAGTATCAAAGGCAATGGTGCTAGGCATTTGAGAATCTCAGAGGCCCAGGTAAGCCCTAAACCCCAAACCTTTAACCCTAAGCCCTTTACCCTGAAACCTCCGCCTTAAACCTATAACCTCCAACCTTCAACCCGGAACCCACACCTGGGAGGTTCAGTGATTGCGGACGCTTCGGCTTCCTGGAAGCAGCTTTGTGGCAGTTGATGTCACGAGGGACCGTGGTCAGGTAGTTCATGCAGGGTCCAGGTAGACCTCCCAAATCCCCAGAATAATGAGCCTTACTCCTTACAATTTCGGATAGATGAGTTACAACGAATAGTTTTTGGAAGATGGATCTAGGCATAGTCACCAAAGTGGTTGTTTGTGCCCCGGGGACCGGGGAGCCCAAAGAGGGAGACCCTCTACAAGTCTTCATCATCTGCATACACTGTGAAGCTTCCGAGGCGACCAGGGAACGCATCGCGAGCACCATCGTGGCTGCACTGCGGCCGGGAGTCGGGAGTCGGGAGGGAGTGAGAGAAGGAGGGCAGGAATGGACTCTGGGATTCAAGGCATGTCGGCCGCAATGATTACGCTCACTATGCTGAGTGGAAGCACATTGGCCCTGATCCACGTACGCTAAACGGTCCTGCACACTTCGGATCAAGGGAAAGCCCTTCAGCAAAAGGCACGGTCACTTTGCGGGCCCAGTAAACGCTATCCAGGATGGGCTATCAGAACCCATTCGGCAAGCGGGTCCGCGTGACCTTGAACCCAGAGAGCCTGGTAGGCCTTAATTAGGAAATATACCCATAATGATACTAGAATGTCGAAAACCTGTTATTGTATATCCCGCAGTTTTTAGGGGTCTACGCAATCAAGGAGTCTTGAGAATCCTGAGAACCCTACGTAAACTTCAGGGCTTGCAAGGCCTGAGTCCCGTGGGCTCATTAGCATTGAGTTCTGTAGGTCGTCGCATGAGGGGTGTATGGCATGTTCTCTTAGCGTCATTGTTTTCTTATTTGCCCCCTCAAATACGATTATCCTAGTTATCCTCATTACACAGGATGCCAAAGCTAACAACGCGGCTGAATGGATGGGGTCTTCATTGACCCGAGGGGCTTCACACTTCAGATGCTCCTTTTCGTCACGAGGCTTGATCTCAAAACAGGAACCCCTGCGACTCTTGGGATGCACTGGGAGCCTCTTAGAGCTTATGGGGGGTGTCCCACAAAGATCTTGCATGTGTATGATGAACAGTAAAACCCTGCATGACCTAACTGTACCAAGGTATGAGGTACTTAGGGTTTTGCAGGCTCTTGATAACTTCCCACATGCAAACTCTGCAGCCTGAAGCTGTAGCTGCTCGAGCTTCACGAGTGTGCCCTGTGTATATGGCCGCCGCGCAAGAGCGAAATGGATCTGCTGGACAAAGATGGTGCCTTGCTCATGGTCAGTAGTGGCCGACTGGATCCCTTCTGTAGTCCCTACAGAGTCCCCAATATTAATCTCCACCGTTCCACCTATGCGGATACATACCCAATTTGTTCACTCCATACTAACACTTGAAACCCGAGACCGTTCATGAACTCGTAGCTCCCATTTGCCATTGCATCGATTTAATACCATCCCCTTGCTTCAGTCCATACTATGTAACCACTTTATGTAACCACTTTAAGCCTTAAATTGTCTAGGTAGAAGCTTTCGTTTCGCTTTCACTCCTTCAGCCCTTACTACGTAGCCACGAGTAAGGCGACTGCATACATTTCATCATCGCCGACGGCAAGCTCAAGGAGCTCTTCGGCGCAGCCCCACTTGGGGCTATATAGGGGTCATATAGGGACCATTAGCATACCACCACTTGGAGCAAGGCTGTGTACAGTAGGCTTAGGATATCAGGGCTAGGGGCCCGAGCAGGAACCCATTGTATTGTATTCCAACTTTCACAAATTTCAGATACTTGGACGTTTATTTTGACTTCCAACACACCTACAATGACCTGCAACAATTACCTTTGTACTGATGATCTTCGGGTTTAAAGCATTCACTTTATTGTTATTTGGGAGGTCTAGCTTGACGAGCTCCGGCAGGTTCTGAATTGAGGGTTTAGAGTGGCGCTTAGCAAGTGCCATGGACAAGCCATGCTCAGCCTTTCTCATCCGGGTTCGCATCTCATGTTTCAGTTGACTGTCCTTTATCCCAGGCAGGCTGGCTTCTTTCATTATTTTGCTCAATTTTGCTTAGTTTTTGTGTTTTGGGTAGTGTTCCAGTTGAGAGCTTCTCCCTATTCTGTTCCTGTCTTGTGATAACTCCGTCACGGAGCACAGCTCGCTCTATCGTTTTGTCCCGTCCCCTTTCAAAAAAATGTTACCCAACATTAATCCTTGGGACATTCCATGACATGTCAATAGGGTCCCTTAGGACCTGCTAGTTTTTGAAACCTCCCATTTGAGATTTCCCGCAGCCACTTCCTGGGAATCAGAAGGTAGGGACCGTACACAGGCCTTGCGTTCTTCTTGCAAAGCCCCTGTGGGCACTAAGTAGGTAGTACCATGATACCTTGTGTTTTTCACCGCCCTGCATGACCCACTCATAGTACATACTACATTCGCTGAATGTACATGTCAAGTGACCAGCTTTTTTTTGAGGTACTTGCACGTCAACGCCTGGACTTTGTAGTCTTTTTCAGCTTAGCATGCAACCTCAGACAGCCCCCTCTTGAACTTATGGGTGCTAGAGGGGCGTTGATAGTGTTCCACTCCCAAAATCACCAGGAACCAAAGACACGGGGCAGGTAGTCCCTGAGAAAGCTTATGCCCAGTTTCTGTTTAGAGTTCCTAGGTATGTCAACGGCAAACTGGAGCTTGAGCACGTGCAGTGGCTGGAGCATCCTGGACGTAAGTACTTGTGGTTCGTAGGGAGAGCGGGCCGATGAGTCCTAGACTTTAGCTGTCGAAACCCCAAAGCTCGAGCTCTACAAACTCTAGCCTTTCCACACTCTAGCGCAGCGTCCCTGAGGTACCCCAATTATCCTTATATGACCCTGTGTATACTTGTAATCCTTGTGAATGAACCACAGCGCGGATTTACGTGCTGGTACTTAGCAAATAATGGACTTTGGAGACTCGTACAAGGAGTCCAGCACCGTATCAGTTATCGCACTTCATTCGGTTCATTTCTTGGTTTGGGCGGGCAGTGAACGCCATGAAAGCGTCCAATAATGAGGTGGTTCTGCTGCGCATGGTAGACAGGGCGCCAATCCAGACCCCAGTATGGTATGCATGTTCTTGAGTTTCTGGACAACAACTGCACCAACTTCTTGAAACCCCCACGATATCACAATAGCCTGGCGAAAGGTACAGTGCCGCCACTGGCAGCATCAGCGATGAAAAGGGGCACTTCGAACTCCAGGAGCTGGATAAGGCCCAGCTGGGCTACATGAGACGGTGCCCTTCCTCTTCAACCTCCTCCCCTTTCCTGAACCACACCCCTGCACCCCATCCCTCCCTGGCGCTGGGAAGGTCCGTATTACATACCAAACTTAAGCCTTCTTGGGCTGCAACCTTAAGGTTGTTCCCCAAAAGGGTTCACCATATAATCCCCAACACAACAGGACAAATCGTGTTTGAATGCTGTGTCATCATCTCTCAGTCAGGAATCAACGGCCACAACTATAGCGTTATGAGAATTAGGCTAAAGAGTGGCTTTGGCAGCTTCGGGGAGCCCAACACCTCGTAATCAAGCAGTGTACCTTGAACCGTATCAGGGATCCTGGTACCATTTGAGCTGCGTTTCTTGGCTTAGGGGTATTGGACTGTCAGGGTATCCCTTTCAAGTGCACAAAGCGCAGACGCCTTAGGTCCTTGAATGAGTAAAGAAGCTAGACGCTCATATTGGCCCACAGCTTGCTACTGTATAATCCAATGGGCGCTTCCTTATAATAGGGGTACCTTTTCGTATAAGGACTACAGCATTTTGGGGTCTATATTGGGGTCCCCCTTTTTCGGGAAGCTACCCAATTCTGCCGTCTATTGCATTACAGATATCCCTTCCGACATTTCCCCTAAGCATGAGTTAGATGGCCTCAAGTCAACTGAACCCGTGGGTGTTCGAGTTGCATGCATAATGCATACCGCAAACTCTTGATGTGAGCAAGCTACCTTGTGCTCAGCAAGGAATGATGGAATGGATCCTTGTAGTAGTCTCTATGTAATCCTGATAGATATATCTTCCCATTTTGTATACCATTTCCTCATTGCCCACGAAGCACCTGAGCGGCCCTCAAAGGCATTTGACGTGTATGCAGAGTCATCAAGCTGAGGGGGTTGGGTGGGCGGCAAGTTAATGACGACCTCACCCAACCTTCGCCCAAACGGTGGTTTGCATGCTACATGCCCCTCAATGCCTGAATGACAGGCAGGTATTTTTGCTAGTTCAAACTTATGGCCAGTAATCGATTCGACTCACAATCCTGCGCAGTCAAGCTCAGTGGCTTGGACAGGGGGGCTTAGCATAATGTTGGATGACCCTGCTGACTGCCATCCAGCCTGTATCAGGTTGAGAAGACGATTGGGCTGCTTGGTCCAAGGAGCTAAAGCCGTGCTGTGCTTCCAAGCCTTGGGTCTAACACACCTGTAGTGATGGAGTCGAAAGCTCTTACGGTTCGAAGGCTGGGAGACATCCCAAAGACTCCTTGAACGACCTGCACATGAACATGTTCAGTTCCTGTTTTCAAAGTGGACCTCGCGAGTACACACAATAGCAGCCTGCGTACCCGTCATTCGTGGCAAAGGCTAGAGTTATGGGTATCTGTGAGGGTTACGGTTTTGCGATTATGGTTTGGAGGTCGCTTTCACAGAAAGTAAAGCGGTCCAAAGCTCAGCTGACTGGCAAGCTTTGGCAGCTTACCAAAAGAAGCTTCTATATCATTCCAAGAGCAGCTATGTTCCTTCATCTCTAGGGTCTCCACGGGTGTTTTTCTGCTCGGCAACCTCCATGTTACTCCGTGGCAAAGCTAAGGCTTCATGCTTTGGCAAGTCGAGCAGGCATCGAATGGCGAGGTGACTCGCCACCCTTGGTGCAAAATCTCCTGGTGACAGACACGGACGGAGACAGGTGAGCGGTTTGTTCTGGGTCTCCGTGAGGCACTGTTGGAAATGTGGTGTTTCCTTATACCGCTACAAAAGTCCTAGTCCAATTTTGCCTCTAGGGGAATGTTGTTGACGTGGGTGCCTGCCTACCCGTGATGCCAATCCTTCATTTGTCCTTGGGTGCTTTGGACGAGCCCCGTAATTCTAAAAAGTTCTTGAAGTCATGCATGACTAGATAGTTGTCAAGCGGATTTCAGCACAGGTGGTCAGAGTCTGTTCAAGGATTCAAGCCTCAACAAGGTCCCCATTCTCCATCACAGAATCATGGCCTACATGCCCAGCATATGCGCGTGTAGAGGCCAGAATTCCGGGTATTTGCAGGCTCTATACAGGCAAAAGCCTAAGCTATAATCAGGGAATGCGCTATAGTCCCTTACAACGAGCTATTCTTGCCTTGTGATAATATTGGTGTTCCGCAACATACTTACGTAGGTCTACAACTAGCTAATTAGTCATCATACTGCATAAAGAGCATCAGAGACTGGGCGGACTGCTTCGACTTACGGACCTACGGATGTCTAAGGGAAGGGGGGAGGTGAATTTAGGCAGTATGGTAGGGGATTAGGCCCGTGGTCACGGGGATGAAATAGGGATTCAGTAGCAGTAACTTGATGCTGCTGGCACAAGCACGGAAGGCTGGAGTTCGTGCTGAATGATGACGGGAAGCTTCAGGACGATAACGACAATAGAAGCTACCTCCACAATTTTTGAAAAGTTGGCTAGTATTCCGACATTTCGTAGTATTTCGTGGCTCTTAGTGGTACTGCGGTCCTTGACATGGTCTGCACACTTTTTGCCCACGGTTGGCTTGACAGTCTCCTTCCTGAGCGACCTGCAGAGCCCGGATGGAAGTTGTGCTTCTCGCCTTCCTGCTGACCCCTCTCTTTGTTCCAAGCGGTTCTCGAGTTTGAGGTTAACTCGGCTTATCCTATCACGAAACCAAGAAGGAATATTGTATGTTGGAGCAGGAGCTCAACAACGGAGAAGTGGACCTGGAGCAGGTTCAGACGATGTGCTTCAAATTTGCCGATGGCTCCGTCACTGATGACACAGGAGACCCGCAGTTTAGGCTTCACGGCTGAGGGGATTTTCGTAACCCTAAACGACATCATAAGCACTCTATGAGACGCATGTCGTGTGACTGTCATGTGTTGCTTATGTGTTTGTTTGGGATAATAGGAGCCGGAGTGACAGGCAATGACCTGACAAGCTTGCATACACTCACTTTTGGTAAGTAAGTAGAGACTACTGAAGGACTGGGTTTTCATTGGAGTTTGTGTATAACAGTGATTAGTAGAAAAGTTTTGAAGGACTGTTGGAAGTATGTAGGGGCAACAACCGGTGAGAGAAGCTTTCATACGCCGGCCTCGAAAGGAAAACACATCGAATGAAATCGCAGAGGCTCAGCTTTTACGGCTCAAGTCCTGCAACGACCTGCTTAACTTCCTGTTCTCTTGCAACCTAAAAGCAGTTTGTGCCCAGCATTCGAGTTTGTGGGTCGGTTGAATCGTACGGCGACGCGGGTTTTACTTGCTGTGCTTAAGGGGGAGTGAGGGCTTGCATGCAGGGAATATCGTAGGGGAGTAGGGCCAGCTGTTAGGGTGGGGGCAGGAATATGGGGATTGTTGTAATTGAGGAACTATTCTTTCTTGTTGTATTATTCAGCCCCCACTCTCCCTCCCTGAAGCACCCTTGAGTCTCGGAAAAGTTTGCAGCTTCTTCGGGCCGTCAGAAGGCTCAAGCATCGCAGGAGTCTTCGTGCTGCCGCCCAGAGTGTGCATCTGGGAAGTTATATAGGCATACTGGAAAAGAAAATGGAAACCACTAATCGGTGATATAGGGGGTTTAATAGGGGTATATAGTAGAATATAGGTCACTACAGTGGTGTAGTTTAGGGCTTCAGGTTTGCGCGTTCAGGTTTGGTAGTGTTTTGGGCGCTTCTATTTCCGAGCAAGTCTGACTGGACCCTCGTGTACTGTAGATCCTTTCAGGTCTGGCATGACTTCTGGTTAGGTTTCTTCTTAGGAGCTACAACATTGGAGGGTCTCGGTATGCTTCAAACCGTGACCTCGACCTCCTAGATACTCATGTCAACAATGGCACTTAGCCTCAAAAGAATATGCTTAACGGCCAAAGCTCAAGATAGCTAAGAGCAGCCCAGGCATGCAGAAAGCCGCTGCATTGTACTCCTTGGCATTGCAGGCCTCGGGTTTATGCTTCGGGGACCTCGTATGTACAGGGAGATGTGTATGAAAGTGTATATGTATGTATGACTATACAGGGATATACTTATATGTATGTGCGTATATGTATATGGTTCCCCCCCCCCCAGGAACCCACGCCTGACTCCAAAAGTAATTGCCAGCGCAGTGAAGACGCCTAATTTCTTGTCTTTCTTTAGAGCTAAAAAATGGAAAACAAACAAACAAGAAAGATACACAAACCAACAAATCTTAAAATCTAGAAACACACACACAAAAAATGAGTACATAGACTGGTTAGCCTTAAACACAAAAACCAACAACAAATAACAAAAAAATGATACAACACATAAAACATAACAAATTGAAAAAAAAAAACAAACAAAAACAACATGACTCCATACCACAGGCTGCCCCAAAGTATGTTTTTCTATGTGTTCGGACTACGGGACCCGGGACTGTAGTTTTTCTGTTTTGTCATTTTCGATTTTTCTCGTCTTCTCTATTTTCTTTCAAGAGAAAAGGATTTTTTTCTGAAAAACATAGGTTTGATTTTATACATTGACTTATCCACAGCGCATTATGGAAAAGTAAGGTGTTTTGAAATGTGCAAAAGATATGTCTGAGTTAGACTCGTAAGACGTTCTCCATAGGAGGAAAGAATGCAAGCTCCAGCTCATTCTATTGAACATCTGCGCGATCAAAAAGAAATGCCTGCAAGGAACTGGAGCTTCCACCTCTCTCAAGTCAATTGTATCTCTCAGTGGAAAAGAGAGAACTCTATTCCGTTCGTAGGAATAAAGGTTTGGTTCTGCCATTGGTATTTAATTTGCGTGTATTTAATACTTGGTATGCCCCTTCTCCCAAAAGAAATACCTGCAAGGAACTGGAGCTTCCACTTCTCACAAGTCAATTGTATCTCTCTCTCTCTTACCTTTATTGTGGAAAAGAAAGAACTCTTCTTATCATAGGGATAAAGGTTTGGCTCTGCCAGTGGTATTCAAAATGACGGTATTTAGTATTTGGTATGCTCCTTCTGCCAGACGAAATACAGGCAAAGAACTGGAGCTTCAACCTCTCTCAAGTGAATTGCATTTCTCTTGTATCTCTATTGTGGAAAACAGAAAATTCTTCTTTTCACGGGAACAAAGGTTTGGTTCTGCCAGTGGTTCTAAGATTCGCTACAATATGAGTGAGGGTATTTAATATGAGGGTATTTAATGTTTGGTATGCTCCTTCTCCTAAAATAAATACCTGCAAGGAACTGGAGCTTCCACCTCTCTGAAGCTAATTGTTTCTCCCTTGTACCTTTATTGTGGAAAAGAGAAAAAAGGAGAATTCTATTCCATTCGTAGGAATAAGGTTTGGTGCTGCCAGTGGCATTTATTATGAGGGCATCTAATATTTTGTAATACTCCTTCTCCCCAGTCTCCAAGGGATCTTTTTTTTGTATAGAAATCGAAATTACCTTAATACATTCAGTAGTTTTTATGATATACATATCTAGATGGACAATATTTAAGATAAATGTCCGATACATTTTACCTGCGTCGCAATTTTAAGGACGACGTCTCAAATCTTTGGCTTTGTTTTTCCTTATGTAAGGCCCTTGTTAAAGTTGTTGCATTTGCAGGAAATTTCTGTGATTGTAGGCTCCTTATAGTCTCCTACAAATATCCTTTATTGAAATTATTTGCCTTTATGATGTTGCAACACTGGTTTAATACCCCCAAACGTGGGTTCCTAAGAAAGGCGGTAGCATTTAGCCTAAGCTAATACTGCGAAATCCATGTACAACTCCATAAAAGGTGGGTCTTGGGGGGGGGGGGTGGCAAAAATATATATATATATGTGTGTGTATATATAGATAGATAGATAGATAGAGAGAGAGAGAGAGATATATATATATATGCATTCGCCCCTGGGCTGTTGAGGGCGATACGGCGATATGCAGAAGTTTCGGCAAAGCCTATGTGTCCCAACACCTTCTGCAGGGGAATCTCAAGCGTAACCATGAGGGAGTGATCAGTAACGAGACAAGTCCTGATCGAGTCTACATGATCTGTAAGGGCATATGTGCAGAGGCCAAATGGAAGTGTAGATGGGTTTTCCTTTGGCGTATTTTAAGCCTCTCATCTTGTTTGTATCATCACCAACTGCCAACAAGTTTCACCATGTTTTAACGTCACTGGAAGCCAGACAAGTCACCCACCAGACTACTCGTAGCTTGCCACCATCTGCCCGACCTATCTACTTACAACCACCAGGTTCAAGAGTACCTTGGGATAGTTTTGAAGGGAGCCTGATTCGTATCCGTGCTGGCTACAAGTCTCAGAGATTGCAGTGCTTGCGTAGGTTGTTGCAGGATTGCCTCCATCCGCAGTATCCCCCTGGGCTAAAATGACAAAGTGCTCTAAAGGCATTGACTCTGTGATCCATGGCGACGCTTTTGTAACCTATGAGACATGATTGTCCCATGGAAGTACAACTTTCTGCTTCGCAAGATATGCGTGGTACCAGCAGAAGCCCAGCTGCTAAAACATAAAAAGTTGAAATAAGAACCTACACCCTTCTCCTACCCTCTATTAGGGTCTAAGTACCTACTATTAGGGACCATATATCCCCAATTAAGGGTACAAGGGGGGTCCTGGAATAACCAGAACAAGAATAGCAAGAATAAGAAGGATGAGGGCGGCCATGGTGACTTTCAGTTTCAGGCGTCGAGCGCCATAATTGCTGGAAGGTTTGGAGGCTTCCGAGGCCTTTGAAAGGAAGCCAACGTCTCAAAGTATTGAGCGCCTATCGTCCGGCGAATCAAGCAATGGTATTGAGACATGTTTCCCGGCTGAAACTTGGAGGTATCAAGCATGTTTTGGGGCGATGCCGAGCTGTATTGGGACACATGTGCTGCTGAAACAGCAGCTAGTTCAGCCACGGAAGAAGATGTCAAAGTGTGCCGTTTAAGCTGGCGGAAAAGAAAAAATGTATCACGGAACACTTGAAGGGATAAAGGCTCCCCTAAGCGAGATCTGAAGCCCTAAACCAAAATCCGAAGCCCGCGAATGTCTCTTCTTCGGCCTCCTTATGAGACTCCTCTGACCCTGCCCTCTCCCAAAATCTCTGGAAACGCGAAACCCTTACCCGTAAACCACCGCAAAAACCCAGACATCTAAGCTTGCAAGGGCTTGGATCTGAAGATATCTGTTGTCTGTCCTGTAAATACTTCTGGAAGTCAAGGCGGCGGCACTGGAAGTGTTGGCGTGGGTGGTAAACCCTAAACCCTGAAGTCTGTGGTGCAGCTGCAGCCTGACTTGTCAACTTCCAGGTCTCCCTGTTAATGGGTAGTTCCCAAAATTAGGGTCCCATTTTGGTACCCCCAAATAAGGGTTTAGGGGTTTAGGGAAGGTGCCGTAGTATTATAATCCATAACCAAAAGGGGGCCCACAATTTTGAGAACGACCCAGATGCTGACGTTCCATTGCGTGTGGTCAGGCCCAACCAGCCCAAGCACGCCTGTATCGATCAATGTATGGTCTGTTGTGCCTGGGCTGCCTGGTGTCAGAGAAAGACTGAGGCAGAAGCGCCTCCACCAATGCGCACACTGCCTACGACAAGCTAACAGAACAGCCCAATCAGCGTGCAATTGCGAACCAACTGGGAAGATCTGTGGCCAGTTCCGGACATTGGGCGCCTAGACAGTCTAGTTTGCCAAGGCTCCGAAAGCTGAACCCAGAAGCCCCGGCCCTGCACTCTATTTGAGGTTTATAGGGTTGAAACCATGTCTGCATGACATCCAAGGATCCGAGGTGCGGTAGCTTCCGGAGACATGGACAAGGCTGGGCGCAGGAGGAGCTCAATGTGAACCCCCTTGGTTTCCCCTTACCGAAGAATTACGAGGGCCAATTAAGACTAATTAGGGAGAAACCTTGGAAAGGGCAGTATGCGAGGGGCGGCCGAGAAGCGCGCAGGATGATCTAGAGAATGAACGGAAGATTTCCCTACCTCAAACTAAGACGGAACCCCATTGGATCCTACCCCATGTCGAAGAATGCTGCAGCAATCAGCCGTCCCTTTTAGTAGAAATCTGGAAAGACTGTCCAAAACAGTGGCCAGACCAAGCCTTGAGGGCGAAAGTCGCATCTACATGAGAACATCTACTCGTCAAGAATGCCCGCAGCCATGAATTCCAGCTGTATGCACCATCCCAAGAACCATGATCTGAAGCAGCACCTTTGCGGAGGGGGCCAACAGACCAGTAGATTTACTGAGACTTTTGGGCACGACTCAGGCAACTCTGAGGGTGATTACCCGCAGGTTATCATTGGCTCAGTGTTGAATGTTGCCTGCGAATTTTCATGATTGCTTGAAACCTAGCAAGGAACATAGGATCGGGCTTGCCGACATTTTGCCGCAACTGCCGTCCCACCCACTTCTCACCCGTTTGCCCCTGACCCCAAATGCTGGATTCAAACTAGGCAGGTAGGAAAACACGAGTTATTCTCAGGTTATCTAGTCTACATCCGGGTATATTTAGTTTTGAATAACGCTGGTTTTCGCATTGTGCATTTACCGTACCTAGGATTCATATTCTGAAGCCGTCGGGGCTGGCGTACTTCTCTTTTCCTCCAGGCCGAGCCCATGTTGGGTGTGTATGTGTTTGTCAAGATATCCTATCTACAATCCCTGACAGGGCACATGATCTCGGTTTGGCAGCCTGAGCTTCAAAAAATCTAGAAGTCCTTGAGCCCATGAAGCCCAGGAAGAGTGAGCATCTTCCCAGTCAGCAGCCGCTCTAAAAGCCCTAAACCCTAGAAACCCTGAATCCTAAGACCTCTTAAACCTCAAACCCTCCAACCTCTCAGCAACTCTCAAAATCAAAGCCTTAAACCCTTGCATATAGGTCGGGTTGTTTACAAGCATCATCCCTTCTTGGCTACTCTAATCATTAGGGAGGAACCCGTTTAGGGTTTAGGGTTCGAGGTTCGGGGTTTAGGGTGTAAGGTAGAATGAAATATACAAGGGGTTCAGGACATTGATATGTGACAAGCTATAATATACATGAAGCTTCAATGAGACCCCTTAGTCCCTTGAAGGGATGTAGGAGTTGTTGAGAAACAAGAGCCTCTAAACTCTCAACCCTAAGCCTAAATAAACCATTCCTGAGGCGGCCGAGTGGCTCAAAGAGTATCTGGGCGGCAATCAGCCGGCCCAATCATGGAGAATGCACCAGGAATGGACATGGAAAAGACAAAGGAACAGGGGTTATTCAGGGGCTCATGGGCAGGGATTCTGTAATGTAACAACGATTCTTTAGGGGCTTGTAGGGATTATGTAATGCAGGGGCCCCAAATGTTTACGTACGCTTAAGGAACTTAAGGTCCCAAATGCTACACAGCCACATGCCCACGAGATGGCTGCTGTACACACGTTTGATCAAGGCCCTCCGATGCACCTCCATTGCTCTAGCAGCACCCTACCCACTGGGCCCAAGTACCCAATAGTTAGGTACCCTAAATCGCGATGCGAAGCACCGCTCCCCTGCCAGCAGGATGCAAGACGGAAATTGTATAAATTTTGTTCTTTTACATCATATCATGGTTTTACCCTTTCAACCGGACACCCAGTGGCAAGGAGCAGGAAGCATGGACCATGGACGTAATAGGAAGTACTCAGACATTTGTTTGTATGGGCACATGGAACATGGACGTAATAAAAAGTACTCAAGGACTTGTTTGCATGGGCAGCTGACTTGATCTTTAACTACAAAGGCAGACCGAGAAAGCTCATGTTTTTGCAGCCCGCCCGCTTATGTCTGTCCTTATTTGAGCCCATAACCCTCCATAGATCCTCAACCCTCCATCCTCAGCCCTGACCCTGAGGGTTTAAGGCCTAAGGTTCAGCTTTTAGGGTTTGGGGCTTTAGGGTTGGGGTTTGGGATTCAGGGTTGGTGTTTAGGGTTTAGGGTTTCCCTAAGGATGCGCGCCTTGCGGCTGAAGCCATCGCCCGCGTGGGAGGACGCCGTGGCCCAGCTCGCGCACAAAGTCATCCTAGAATGGTCTTGAGGCCTAGGGAGGCAAAAATATGAAAGAATTCTGTCACCTACGATTTGGGGAATAGGGTGCGTAAGAGGGAGTGTGGCGGAGTGAATATCGCAGTCGGAAGTAGCCTTCCGCCACGCTGACCCCATCCCATAATAATACAACAAAGCAAGCAGCTTCCTGAGAATATTCCCGCTGTGGTACGAACAAAGGCTGAGGAACAGTGTTTGTCTTTTTGGGGGTGTTGGGGCCGTGGGTTGGCGGTGATTAACATGTGAGGCCCGATTGCCCCCTTTTTCAAGAACAGTGGTGTTCCTGGCGCCCTTTAGGGCTTTGCATATTGGTTTGGATGTGTGGCATTCTTGAGGGTATTTAGCTGTTGCGGACACAAACGGACGAGGAACATTGGAATGAAGGGTATGAAGTGTCCTACATATCCCCAATAACATGATAGATTGCGGACTGGGAGAGGCGCACAAGCAATTGTCCGTCACATACCTACTACGCCCCTGACCCTTTTTAAAAAAACCTAAACTGGGAAAGCACCTCCTGGCTTTCAGGATCCATTTTTGGGAGGAGCGTCGCAGTCAACGGAAGAAGCACTCCTTGTAGCTGCCGGGTTGACCAAGATTACAATGAAGCCCTGCACCTGAACCGTAAGCCCTTAACCCTACCCACAGGCTCCTATGAGGTTTTTCTGGATGCCATAATATGGATTCAACCAAAAAACCGGAAGAGCTAAACAAAAATTGAGGTTTTTCTGGGTGCCATAATAAGGATTCAACCAAAAAACAGGAAGAGCTAAACAAAAAAAGGCACAAAGGAGCCCCTGTGTGCCCCCCCATGCAACCTAAACCCCTACAAAGCCTTAAACCCAGCCGAATGAGGTGTCGAAGTCTGGGACTAGCAAGAGGTCTAGGGAGGTAGCTCGACAGCCATTTCTGGAAAAGTTCCTTTATCAGCAGGGCGTCATGATTCATTTTCCACGTTAGGAAGTCTTTCTGGCTTTTGCTGCATGGTTTTCTTTTGTCTCTAAACACAATTAAGACCCTTTTTGTTTTTGGGGGATGCCCCATTCCGCGTAGAGGTATAGAGGCTGGGGATACAGCAGAAGCCTGTGTGATTGCCAACACTTTTCCTCGGCAATGCTTATACAGCTGTAGAATAATAGACCTGAGGCCTGGTTCCCAATGAACTAGGCCCCGACGTTACCTCTCAAGGTCTGTGCAAGTTACTCTGCAATCTCAAGGTGTTTTCGGAAGGGCTCAGAAGCTTTACTTGCCGATCTCCTGTCTGGACGCGCCCATTGGTCCTTTGAACGAGTTGCGAGCACAAGTTGCAAGGTTTAGGGTTTCGGAGTTTCCGAAGGTTACCCTCATAGAATCTCTACTGCAGACCTCAAAATATTCCTGTTTGATTCAATAAGTCTCAGTAGACCCTAATGCTCCCACTGGGCCATCTGCTCATTTTGAGAAATTCTATGAGGCCCCATAGTAGGCTCCTTGCTTTTTGTCCGTGATGCTCCTTCCAGATGAGTTCGAGTATTCGTGCTTGGGATTGCCGGTTCTGCTTTCAGAGCTTCGAGCTTTGAAAAAACAGGTGTTCCTTTGTATCTCTTGGGCCATGGCATTTGCTGCTCTAGAACGTTGCGCGAGCCCTTCCCGCCCCAATCCCTTCTCGCCGCATACCACTGAGGAGGCTCCCGCAGAGGCATAGTGAGCATAGTGATAGAGTGGTGGCGAGACGGTTGGTCAGTATAGGGCATCAAGGAGTGGGAGCGCACTTAGTAGATCTCTTCAGTGACAAGGAAAAAGCAAACGCTTGATGTGACTGACAGCCCTCATGGTCAACATCATAACGGTATACACCGCACAGAAGGTCCGAGTCCATTGCAGTAGTCTCCGTATGCATTTCCAGGCGCGACCTTCAGAGCGCACAATGGAAACCCCAACAAGAAGCAAGAAACGCCAACAACAGAATTCTGGTTTCGCAGCCAGCTGTTGGAATGCTTCTGCGGGGCAACACGGATTGGGTATACCCTTCAGGATTTCCTATCAAGTCCTACTGTATTCAATGTCGATGAGAGAAGATGTCTCTATGGGAAGCAGCATTCTCATCAATGTGACGAGCCCTCGGAGGGCCGGATTGGTAGTCAGAACTGTGCTTTCAGAGACCATTGGGGTGGAAGGGGCCCATCCGTGAGAACTTTTTTCGGTAAAATATGGAAGGCTTCAGGAGTTCCTTTTTGATGGGACCGGAAATCCTCAGTGCATCAATTTAGCCACAGTATTAGACGGCCCATCATGGCTAGAGCCTAGAGCTTTGCCGATTCATTTCCGCTTCATGAAATTCTCGGGGATGCGGATACACTTTTCATCTATTCTCGGAAGACAGCAGCATTCCTGGTTTTAAGTACTACGACGTCAGTCATAGTAAGTAAACAGGTTGTTCAAAACGCTCTCCCAGTCCTAGCTCAGTGGTGGTGGAGATTCTTCGGATGCTGCCCCAACTCAACAATAGATGGAAGTAAATATAACCTTGATATGTGAAGACTTTGATTACCCTTAGTATACCTGCCTGCTAGTGGGTTGGCGGCAGTACCCATGAGCTTTGCCACAGCCACAGCACCCGACAAAAGGTGCCAGGGGGCTTCCAAAGTGTTGCCTTCGGGCACAGGAGCTATTTGCAAGAAAGCCTACTGGGATTTCCAGTTTGCTGTTTTCTTGGGGCCGTAAATCAAATTTTGAGTAGATAGAATATGTCTGTGGCGATATGTTAATAAGATCCCGATATATACCCCATATTCTATCTACTTAAGGGGGTCTATACATCCTAAGTATCTGTCGTTTACATCTGTATGCTGTATACTGGGTTGCTGTTCCGTAGCCCTTATGTAAGGTCAAAGTACCTACAGCTTGGGAAGCTAATTCGGAGCTCTGATCCCTAAGAAACTCGAACGCTTCCACCAGAAGCCCTGACCCTCACATAAGCCCTAACCTTTACACCTGAAGCCCCGACCCTTACAATGAAAGCCTTAACCCTAACGCCAAAGCCCCAACCTTCACACCAAAACCCTTAACCCTTACACCGGAACCCTAACTTTTACACCAAAAATCACCAGTAATCTTAATCCATGCGATCAAGAGCAGCTAGCCCGTGTTTTGTCACTCAATGGGGTAACCTGAGTGCGGCAATGAATAGGCTTAAGATTAAAGTTTAGGTTGTCTTTGAAACTGGGAGGCTCCGAGGGCGGGGGGGATGCAGCTAAGTCGACGGAATGTGATGAGAACTCGGCGTGGTAGAGTTTCCACATTTCCCAGCTTAAATTTACCTGCTGGTAAGTTCGTTTGAGTTCTTTAGAAGCAGCCCTAAATCCCAATCCCTACACGCTAAGCCCTAAACCGTATGTAGGATCATATGCCTTGTATACCAAGCCCTCAACCCTAAACCTGTGATCCTAAACCTGAAACCCTGAACCTTGAAGCCTAAACCCTACCCAGTCTTGCCAGGTATGGTCTTCGCAGAAGGCCAGGGCTAAAACATCCCAGACGACGCTGGGGAGGCGGGCTTGGAAGCATTCAGACGACTTGGGGGTCATACAGGGGTATATGGGTAGTTCCCAAAATTAGGGGTACCTTTTTGGGGGTCCCTTAAATAAGGACTCTATATAGGGTTCAGGGTAGTTCCCAAAATTAGGGTCCATTTTGGTACCTCCAAAATTTTAGGTGCCGTAATATCATCTATAGCGAAAAGGGGCCCATAGTTTTGAGAATAGCCCATCTTTAGGGGACATATGAGGTTTCTATGTGGATGATATAGCATTTATATCGGGTTTATATAATATAGGGTATATAATAGGGTTTGGGGTAGTTGTGACCCAAGTACAACTTTACTTATAAGCCAGTCGAGAGCCGTTTATAAGTCCCCTAAGTGCCACTTATCATTCGGTTCCAATCAACTTGAATCTCCAAGTAGTCAGTTTCTTAAACCCCAAACCCTGAACCCTAGAAGACCCCAGTTGTATGTGGGGACGATAATGGGTTATTGGCGTCTCTTAGAATTGTCATAGGGTCATCTTGCTAAACGCCCGGATTAGTTCTTGGCGTTCGGGGTTTACGGCTGAATTAAAGCTTTCAAGATGGGAGTTGGATTTGGGGTCATGGGACTGCGTTTTGAAACCTAAACCTTAAACCTTAGACCCTAAACCCGAAATCCTAAACCCTTGATCCCAAGCTCTAAACCCTAATGGGATGTGGCTTTCTGAGTTGGGTGCCTGGGTGTGTGGCGTTCGGACTTAGGTCCCAGTCTTCGCTATAGGGGTCCCGAAGTTAGAACTTGAGGTACAAGTAAATCAGAATAAGGGGGAGAAGTCTAGGCGGAAGCCCTGAAAATTATAGGTTGCGGATTAAAAAGGGCTTAGGGGTAAGGGTTAATTAGACAGGAATCATAAGTAGAGTCATGTAACTAGGCATCACCCAAACCTTCCTGTAGATGGTTCATCTAAGAGTACTGGCCAAATAATGGCTTGTTGCTGGGTTGGTTGAGGAGTGTGGGCTTCGTGTATGTGACGTTTGCATGATCAACAGTAGCCATTGGAGTTTTTCCCAAAACTCGGCGTCTCCCTTACACCCCCCCGGGAAATATTGTGGTTCTCGTGGTAAAGCCACACGTTTGTTGAGGGAAGCCACCATTAATGTCATATTGCAGCAGTACTGAAACATCATCAAAACGAGATGGATCACGTTCCAAGGTGATGATTAGCTGCGGCCGGTTGTCGCACAGTTTTGATGTTATGCAGCCCTTTGATTTTTCGGGCCCCTGGTTATTACGCAAGGATCTCCGGATTAGGGTTTTTGTTTCAGCATTCAGCGGCTGTACTCTTGAGAAATGCTCACTTGAAGCTAAGTCGGGAATTCGTCGCCTGCAGGGCTAGCAAAGAAGGTAATTAAGCTGCAGCCCTCAGCAGCCAAAAGCCTAAGCCCTGCTGCACATGCAACGGGTAGCGTAGGCCAGGGACCCCCGAACCCTATAGTCCCCCTTCGGGGATCTTATTATGCTTATGGTCAAATCCATATTCTATCTACTTGAGGGGGACTAGAGGTACCTTAGACCATGAAACGGATGGAGGGCTTTAAGGTCTAGGATCGCAAAGCTTACACAGCGCGAGGCCAGTGACGCTGATATTGGTCCGGTGGGCAGCTACAGCTGAAGCAGCCACAGACAGAAAGCTATCACACTTGGAGGCCCTTTATACTTCAACATAAAAACCCTAACCCTTTGGCTAGGTTCAGGGTTTAGGGAATTTCTATACCCTGAACCAAGGTTTAGAGCGAGAGTTTGGGGTTTAGGTGGCCCCAATCCAGACCCCATTTTACTCTTGTCCTTGTTATAGGGCGGTTCTAATGCAATGCACAGTCCACGTGTAGCGAAGTCTTACTATAGCCCATTGGGTCCTGGATAATGACGTGCGTGGGAGTTGGGTAGTAATAATTGTGATCGAAGAGCTGGGTAAGTATAGGACTGATGAGTACTTGCACCTTTAGGGTAGCAAAGGGCTTCCTTTCAGAGGGCTGTAGCATGCACGATGACTTACTATGATTAGCTCCGCCTGCAGCATGTGTCGCCAGACGAAGTGCTGTCTTCCAGACAAAACAGTTATTTCTCAAAATCATCTCTATGTGACCCCCCACAATGCCCTTATAATCTCTATGGGTAGCCCTAGGGCCTAGGGTTCTTAGGGTCCCCTTTTGGAGAGAATCCCAAATGGCACGCTTGCTTTTGTCACTGGTAGAAGGTGCCGCCTGATAAGGGGATCAATTGGTAAAGGGGAAAAACGGGCTTAATGTTGACAATCAAATGGAAATAGCACGGAAGATAACACAGGCGCCAGGGATGTATTGGGATTTTTAGCAGTAGGAGATATTAAGGGGAATTTGGTCACCCAAGGTCACCCAACCCCCAAATCCGGGCGCCATGACCATCCTGCGACTCTACAAGGAAAGAAAATGGAAACTACCATAGTATAATAGGGTATATATCGGGGTTATATAGGGAATAATGGAAAAGAAAATGGAAACTACTATAGTATAATAGGGTATATGTATATAGGGTTCTGGTTTTGGGAGTGGGGGTAACCAACACCCTCTCATTACAGTCAGGCTGTCTTCGCTAGGGGTGTTCTGGAAACGGTTTCTAGTTTTGCCCATCATTAGCACACAAAAAATTGCTAGAACCAGGTTCTAGAGCAGAGTCAGTTCATACATGATCTGTTGAGGTGCTACAGGCTCTGTTTATGAAAGCACCCCTCATCTTACAGTGAACCTCAGCCTCAAACCATGATCCCTGCATGCTGTGAAGCCTCGCATACTCCCCGCGAAGCCATGAGCAACTCCTCTACAGCCCTGGAAGCATACGTAGCCGAAGTGTAGCAGATAAAACGGCAGATTTCTTCTGTCATCCCACCTCCTTAAAACCCTAAACCCCTCCTCTAAACCCCAAGCGCCCCAAATCCTAAGCATCCCAAACCCTCAAAACCCGAAACCCTAAAAACCCCAAACCCTAAAAGCCCCAAACCTTAAGCACACATGTACTGTAGTCTAAACTCTTTAAAGGGGGTTATATAGGGGATTATATAGGGTACTACTATGGGGTCTATTAAAGGGGATACTAGGAGTTTAGACTATAACACACATGGTTCAGAGTTTAGAACCAAACGTTGCAAGAACACTAAATCGTATGCGCCGTCATCCCAAGGTGCTGAACCTTGACCCGCAACATGGATCGGGGTCCCATTGTGGTTTAGGGTTTGGGGGTTTAGGTCTAGAGGCGTATATGGGGGTTTCCCAAACTTAGGGGTATATACCATTTTGGGGGTCCCCAGAGTAAGGATCATAATATATTGGGGTTTATATTGGGGTCGCTTATTTTAGGAAGCTACCATATACATGGCAAAGAGAAATCAAAGCTGGCATTTTGTTCAGGGCTTAGGCCCTGGCTTTGCCTCATGTCCGGTACTTCTGGCGCAGCTTTCTAGGTCCAAAGCCGACCATGACCAAAACCTAACAGGGTTTAAGGTTAAGGGTTTAGGGGAATAGGGTTTAGGGTTTAGGGATATAGGGATTACAGGGTACATAATGGCGTTATATAGGGATAATGGAAAAGAAAATGGAAACGACTATTTAGGGTTTACCAATAACTTCCAAAGCCGACCATGCCCAAAATGTAAACTGCGTAAACCCTAGACTGAGTATAAGTAAGTAGCAGCTTCAGGCTAAGGTTCGTACACCCCAAAGACCCTCTGATGCTTATTGAGGCTCCAAACTCTGAAATCCACATAGATCTGTATATCACCCCACCTTCCATGTCATTGTCCACGTGACTCTCCATTGTTGTACTTAATCATGCCCCTAAACTGCGGAGAGCATCTGGGGGTTCCGAGAGACTAAGGGATGGTTAAGGGACAGTAGTATATGGGAGTTTCCCAAAATTAGGGGTACTTTTTTGGGGGTCCCTATAATGAGGGCTATAGTTTTTTGGCATCTATATTGGGGTACCTTAATTTTGTGAAAGCACCATATAATCTACCATAGATTCTAGTCAGCTTTTTTGCTTTACCATGTCTTCTCTCCTGCTAGAATTGCTGCTGCAGCTACTACTGCTTCTGCCTCTCCTACTAGCAGTTCTACCACTACCACCACTACCGCCATCAACATTTGTAGCACACGAACTATCGGGATCATGCTGTTTGCTTGGTCCAGTATCTCCTGCGGCCGCAGCTTCGGCCGCTCGACCAAAGATCGAGGGTTTAGGACTTTAGGGCTGGCTTGGCCTTTGGGATACTTCAATACATGCCCTTATTGGTTTCACAAGGACCCCAAAATTCCTAATTTTTCAAGTGGCTCCAAAGGCCAACCATGTGTGGGATGTTTGTGAGCCCAGGGAGCGCCATACCCTTAAGTTACATCGTATTAGGGATCTGAGTACCATGTATGGCATAATGTTGGACCCTCTTTAATCTTGGGAAACCCCTTAACAAAAGGGGGTAGGGACCCTCAATAAGGGCCCCCCAAAACCTGCTGAGGTTCTGACGGCTCTGGGGATTGATTTAGTAAGGGATGATCTGGGCACCAAAGGTTCCAAGTATCCAACACTGACAAATTAAAGAGGGACTCTGAACAATGGGGCTTTATTCAGCGTCCAGAGGCCTGCTGGACTGCCCCCAAAGGCCCACATGCTCTGGGCTAGGAATTTTCAGGTTTTGAGGATTTTCTGTATATTCTGAATATTCTATGCATCCCTCCATCTCCCGATATACCCCTGTCTGCTTCCAGCTGATAATGCCCTAAACGCAATGTGTTTGAGGTTTCCTCGCTGGCTCATGGACTCCGCTGCGGCCACAACTTTTGCAGACGCCGCGGCATGCTGAGGGGCGGAGGCAGTTCAGCAGAGATGAAGAGCCAACTTAGGGTTTCGGCCTTACAGATTACGATGTATCTAACACTGTTAAGCTTTTTGCGAGGTTTAGGTAGGCCTCCGGACTGAGGGCTCTGGAGTTTCAAGCTTACAGCGTCCGGTCTAGACCCCCCGCATTTGTCCCTATGAGCCATGCCCCGGTGCCCTAAGCATGAAGGAGCTTTGGTAATATGGAGCCTAGGCGCAACAAGAGCAACAGCGTAGCAGCTGTCATTTGGAATTTGATGAGACTCCACTGAAGGCAAGGTGACCTGGGGCTACTAAGCCCTAAACCTTTTTCGACCTTGGTGAACGGCTGGAGGTCTACCGGGCGTAGAGGGCTTATAGGAGCTGGGCGAGCTTGAAATCTCGAAATCTCTATATACATAAACAAAAGTTACCCACATCATTCCTTCAAGGCGTTGCTTTTATGACGATATTCTACTTCTGCCCCCTCATACCGCAGGCGCCCTGCATAATCCTTTTACAGACCCTGTAATCCTGCATACCGAAACCCTGGGCCCCGTAACCAGCTTCACTTAAGCCCTGAACCCGATGCCTACCTTCGAACCAATTCCACCTAAACCCTTCACCCCTACAACCTCAAGCATAAAACCCCTATATTATTAATCCCTAGAAGACTCTTCATAATCCCTACGTAAACATCCCGCACTCCAAACCCTAAACCCTAAACCCCTAAACCCTAAACCCTAGCACTTTCCTTCTGGCCTTGGGCTGCGAGGCGCCTCTCTGAGCTTCCAAGACGTCAGGACTATCAGCCCAGCTACCCGGCGGTCGCGGGTTTAGAGTGTAGTAGGGCGTAATCTAGAGAATTTAGGGTTTAGGGTTTAGGGTTTAGGGTTTAGGGAGTTTGGGGTTAGGGTGCAGGATACTGGACTTAGCATTTAAGGTTCAGGGTCTAGGCATCGAGGGATTGGGGTTGGGTTTAGGGTTGGACTTAAGATTCTGGGTGGTGTGAGTCTAGAGATTTACCTTCGTCTGCGGGAAATCACTTTTTGGAGTGCGGGCTCATTTTTGTTTCTGACAGACCCCGTTACCTTGGCGCTTCCTCATTTCTACCAGTTGTGGGGTTCATGTGGATAGTTGCAGTACTGCTTTTCAAAGCACATGCTAGAGGGTGCTGTACCTAGATGCCCACGTTTACATGTAGTAGTTTCCCAAAATAGGGGGACCCCAATATAGACTCCAAAATACCATAGTCCTTAGTATGGGGACCCCCAAAGAGGTACCCCTAATTTTGGGAAACCCCTAATTTTG
>CAJNIZ010045028.1:0-33342 GCA_905231905.1 Symbiodinium pilosum
CCACTGTGAGGGTGGGGAAAAACAGACCAAAGAAAAAATATTCTACATACTTTTGGTGTTCAGGTAGGCTGCCTTGTATGATTTAAGGTATATATTCCTGAATTAAGGGGTATGGGGCTCCCTGGGTTCTACATCTGTTTCTTTTCGGGCGGGCGAGTCTGCCGATGCCACACTGTTCCATGCATGTCCCCAAAGGGTCCATGTAGGTATATGGTATATACTTAGGCCCCAAAGGGGTTCCCATATACCTACTTTAAGGCCCAAATTTGGGGTCCACAAGCAAATCTGACGGTCGAAAATTCGTCCGGAATTTGCCTGAGCAACCAGAACACGACATGTTTGAAGGCGTGCCTGCTCGACCGGATCATATTTCATGGCGCGGGGTAGGGGGTGAAGGTGAAGGTGCAACGATGTTCAAGTTCTTCTAACCCTCAACCCGAAAATCCTATACTGACCCTATAGATATTCACTGGGACAATGTTATCTGCGAGTCAATCAGACCAACAAAGGCCGTTCAGGCTGTTGGGTATCGGGCTTAAGTTTTAGGGCTTAGGTAAGGGGATCCTGACTGTGGGAACTACCCTAAATCCTAACCCCTGAATAGTGGCTTCCCTTTTCTTTGCCATTATCCCTATATAACCCCAAAATATACCCCTATAAAACCCCATATACCATTTATTTTGGGAGCATCTGGCAGGTAGGTTTGGGCCATGGGGTTGTGAATTTCAAGAGGCCTGGCTCTGCTTGTAAGCCGGTCCTAGACGTCGGGTTAGGCCGTGAGTACCCCGGAGTAGTACGAGCTTTAGTCTAAACTCCTGAAAAGGAATTAGATAAGGGATTATACAGGGGAATATTCTAGGGGTTACTAAGGGGGATACTCGGAGTTTAGACTATAGGGCATATGTTAATTTTATGAGGCTCTCCATATCCCTGCTCATGAGATACATGTGCGGGTGTTTGAGCTTTCAAGCCCTTCGTGTGGCTTTATGGTTCAAGAGCCTAGAACAGCAGAGTTGCTGATATCATCCCTGTTCCGTGTGTCAACATCCCCCCAATCCGTAGTACCATCTGGGTGGTTGCTAAGGAACTTAATTAAAACAAGTTACCATAATGGGTATGTATATATATATACATGGTAAATAATAGGGTGTCCCCAATATAGTAACTTAAATTAAGTTCCTTATCAGCAACCCAGCCATATGAAGGTCTTACGGAGTGCTTATTAACTGCCCCCCCCCCCCCTTTGGGGGGGGGGCCTAAACTTCAACCCCTACGAGTAAGCCTAATTTCATACAGCTTTGCACCTACTCAGTCAAGGGGTAAACAATACAAAGCTGCGGGCAGTTGGGGCTACAGGTGTTCCTGTTTTTAAAATTGGGCATGGATTTCTAAGGAAGTTGTCGAGGATTCTGTTGTTCCAAGCTCCGCCTGTCACTTAAAGGTTGGAGTCTCATGCGTGGTTGTAAGTGTGAGTATACGTCCCCTAACTTCGGTGTTTACCATACTTGTCCTACTTCTACTTACCCTTCTTAGAGTTTGGGGTTTAGGGTACTTTCAACTTGCATTGAGGCCTCGGATACAGATGTGGGCGACGCCGCTCCTTGACTTTGCCATCAGAGCTAATATAGCTTTTGGGGGAGATTGGGGCCTTTATTTGTCCAGGGTTTTGGGTGTACGTGATAGTTTCCTGAAGTAGGGGAACCCCAAAATACTAATATCCTTAATATAGGACCCTTCAAAAAGGTACCCCTGATTTTGGGAAACCCTTATGTGATATTGCATTCCCTGAACCTCTAGGACCAGGTTATGCACGTTGTGTCATTCCCTGGCAGATCCAGGTAGATCAACAACGACTTTGGGTTCTGAAGTTTAAAGCTACTTTGGATACAGAGAACCCTGCGTATAATAATGCAGTAAACCCGAGACCGCGGGAGTTGTGGAGTTCAGTATCTTGGGATCGTGCAAGGTTGTTTAACTTGTACCTGCTACAGGCGCCACAAGAATCATTGGTAGTGCGGTTACGGATTTCTTGTACACTTCAATACTAGGATGCCTCTTGGTCAAATAGGCTTCAAAACGACTTGGTATTCATTTAGGCGTCACTACATTACATCATCCGTAAAAAGCTCTATATGAACCATCGCGTTTTTGTGTTCTTTTCCACTTGATTCTCTACTATCCTCAAGCCCTAAATGGTACGTGTTCCAGGCTAGGGTTTAAGGTTTAGGGTTTAGGGTTGGATTTTTTAGTGGGTTCATGGATGAGGGTTACATACTACCCCCAAGGTTTCCCCTGTATTATCCTTAAGTAGTGGGCCTCAAGGGAAGTTGTATAGGGTAGGGGGTAGTATGGAAACCCATGATTGATGGGAGCTCTTTTTTTTTTTGTTTAGTTTCGCGACGCTGACGGGGTTAGGGTCTTAGGGTTGAGGTCGGCCAGTGGTGATTGCATCAGTTTTCTCCATGGATGAATTCTGAGTTGTCTTTTTGGGGGTGCGTGTAACGAGGGTTCGATGTCTGGGCAGGTGCCCATGGGGAGCGTGAGGAACCTAATTTCTAGAAAGAAATGTGACTCTATAAGCCTTCATGAAACATTCAGGTTGCCGGGTTCAGGGTTTAAGGTTTTATGAGGTACTCAGAATACCAGTGTATCTCAGGATTGCTACGTGTGGACATACGAGTCCTTTTGTGTAGCTGCGTTTAGGGTGTAGGGTTCAGGGTTTATTCTAGCATCGTCCCTAAGATATTCCCTATTAATAAGACCCTGTGTCCGCAAAGCATAATAAGCATGTACTGTACCTCATGTATTACCAACCACTCTTAGAATTCAAGGGCATCCTACTAGGAAATTTCCAGGTGGCCAGTTTCTCCCCCATATAAAGGGCTTGTGAGCAATGCATTTGCCTGGCAACACCCAACTTTAAAGTTTCCAATTTGTTGAGGATATAAACCACTTTTAGATAGAATATGGCTTTGGGTATGTCATAATAAGATCCCCATAGACCCCATATTCTATCTACTTAAGGGAGACTATACACCCTAAACCCTGAACCCTAAATAGTAGTTTCCATTTTCTTTTCCATTATCCCTATATAACCCCTATAGAACCCTATATAATCCCTATATAACTCCCCTATTCTATGTACTTAAGGGGGGCTATATCCTTGCTTTTGAAAGCTCCAACCTCCAAGGATGACATGGACGGCATTGCGGCTGAGCATATACTGATCTGCCCACAGCCCTTCTGAACTTCTGAAAAAAGAAATGGGAGGGTTTAGTTTAGGGTCAAGAAGTAGCCCCTTCCTTGGAGTGCCTATAAACAGGATTGTAGTGTATGATGGGGTCTCTTTTAGGGCTCTACTTGTGGACACCTCAGTGTCTGACAGGCTTGTCATTCGGGGAAATAATTTGCTGACGGGCCCCCTTCTTCAGTGTCGCTCCATAGACAAAGTGTTTTGGCATCCTTTGCTTTGGAATCCTTGCCCAAACCTATAGCCCACAAGGGGCCCCACAGAGACTGTTGTCCTTCTAGTAGAGTGCTGTACAGCAGGTGGTCAAACTTATGCTTTCTTTGTTCCCACACGGTTTAGGGTTTAGCGTTCTGACACATCCTTCCCAAGGTGATACAATGCAGGGTTCAGGGTTTAGGGTTTTAGGGTTTAGGGTTCCATTGTTTTGACAGCCCCCCAGATTAATTTCCTGCTGGGAGTTGCTCGAAGCGACCTCGAAGCTGCTCTTGCCTACATGAGCCATAGTTTAAACTCCTTAAAAGGGGTCCTATAGGGAATTGTATATGGGGACTACTTTAGGGGTTTGTAGGGGGGATACTAGCAGTTTGGACTTTAGCTCACATGGACAGCTCTGCTATAAGTGCCTTTTTTGTCATGCCTGGGTCTTCAAGTGAACTTTGGGTTCTTCCGTGACAATGGAGCTTGCTAAAGGATGGGTTACAACGATACATGAAAGATGGGATAGTTCAGCTCTATTGCATATTGAATCCCAAGAAGTTTTTTGCGATGGAAGCCAACACACGGTCCATTGTTTGATACTGCTTACGCTCGCAAAGTAGCATGAAGCCCTAAACGGCCTCTAGAAAGAGCACTGTCGCCGTAAGACGGGGCTACATAGGCTTCCTGGTAACTAGGAGTTGTCGATGTAACATACAGGTTTATGAATCTAAGTAAGTTTCACGTGGGTAATGCCCTCCATACAAGCCATATTTTTCCCCTTAACTAAACCCTAAACCTGGGCCTCCCAGGTACTTCTCATTTTGCGAAACCTCTATTTTACCTTGGGAAGGATATGTAAAGACTCTGAACCCTCAGCTCTAAATCGTGTGGCTGGTCAGGGGTTTAAGGTTTTACCTTTGGCCTTGGGAATCTTGTTGAAGCACCTTCTAGGGATACGACTTTGTTGGTACAACCCTGCAGTCCTCTCATACTAATACGAAACACCCCCCACCCTGGGTATTGAATGTACCTCATGGGGAATAGTCACTCCTAAAGCATGGGCGGGTGTTCAATTTTTGGCATGAAGGCATTACTAGTTCTTAGCAGAGCCTAAGATCATTTTAGTATAAGGTGCCCAGAGAGCGATTCACTCTATTTAGGCCCCTACCTACAATCCCTAGACATCCCCGCGGTTTCTGTTTCATTATGCATGTTCTTTTCATTTGATTCTCCATGATGCTCATTGATGAGGCACCTCCAAATGTAGTAGGTTAAGCACTTAAGCCCAACCTCTAAACCCCTAAACCCTTAGCTCAAATCCTGAACCCTAAGCCCCCAACCCCAAAACCGAATGCGTCCCACGATGCAGAACTTGACACTCTACCAAATCCTGACTAGTAGGTTTAGCACTTACACCCCGTAAGCCCAAACTTTCAGTTCTAAACCCTAGGCCCAAACCCAAAACTCAAAACCCCCAAACCTAATGCATCCCAACATGCAGAACTTGACATCCTACCAACTCCTGAATCCCAAACCTAGTAGGTTTGAGCCCTAAGCCCTAAGCCCAAATCCTGAACCCCAAACCCTGCCTAAGTTCCGTAGCCCCCTACAGGAACTCTATGTAGGGAAGCGAATTCCTCGAATCCTAACAATTTATTAGGGTTTAGGGTTAGGGTCTGCGGTGTAGGGTTTTGTTTGGAGTATGCGCCTTTAGAAAATCCAACTTCGATGTTATTTTCCATTGTCGTTTCCATTTGATTCCATTGGATGGAATGATCCCTGAGACCTAAATCACAACCCTAAATGGGTAATTATTCAGCGAACCTTGGACCATGGCCAACTTGCATGGAGGGATCATTAACTTAGCCCTGAGCTTAGGGTTTAGGGCTAAACCCTAAACCCAGGAGCCACCCATCCCGATTCGTCCGCCCCCAAGACTTGAGCCAAACAAAAACCTTCCTCCTTTAGTGTTTCTGGATGTAGGGTGTCATTTTTGGTTAGGGGTGCTTCTTGATGTAAGGTATTCGGGACTTTGCGGGTTAGGGGTGCTGCTTGATGTAAGGTAGTTGGGATTGTGGGGATTACGGGTTTAGGGCTTTGGGGCTAGGATTTAGGGGTTCAGGGGTTTAGTGTGTTTGGTACTGTTGACCAACAAAACTTTGCGTGGACCCAAGTATGCTACCAGATCGGGTTAAGTTGAGTGTATCTAAGGCCATGGAGGAATTTTCCGTCCGCGGTAACTTCCAAGGCAGTTACTCTGCAAGAAGAAATGTTTAGCCTTAAATCTTTAACCTTTAACACTAAAGCGAAGCCGCAAAGTTTCGGGCTTAGGGTTTAGGATCTAGGGTTCCAACCCCTAAGCCCCTACTATGACGCGAAAGAACCCTACACTTCCAACAGCCTCCAACCCTACCCTCCACCCCAAACCCCCAAACTCAACCCAAAGCCCAACACAGGAGGACGACGACGATGACGATGGCGGCATGAAGAGACCAAAGGACATCAAGCCGGCCCTTGCTTCTGGGCTTCTAGGGCTTGGGGTTTTAGGGTTTAGGGTTTGAGGGTTGCAGGGTTCTTTGGTGTATTCATGGGTTCGCCTACTACCCGTCCTATACTACCCCCCTAGGTTCCCACTTTGTTCGCCTTAATCAGCCCGACTTATCTTTAAAAAGCCTCAATTAGGTTTGTTGTTTGGGATTATAGGGTTCAAGGGCTTGGTGTTTGGGGGCCAGGTTTTAGATTGGCCTGGCTTGACTACAGATAAGGTGTATTGTTCACGGCTTAGGCTAAGGGTCTTTGGTTTCGGGTTTTGTGCTTTGGGTTTAGGGTTTTGTGCTTAAGGTTGAGGGTTTTGGGCTGAGGGTTCAGGGTTTATGACTTGGCCTTCAACCCCCAATCCTTCCACAAACGTTTCCCTGCACCCTAGACCCTAACCCCTGACCCATAAACCCTACCCCCTAAACCCTAAACCCTAAGCCATAAACCCTAAACCCAAGAGTTTAGGCCTTGGTGTCTCTGCTGTTCCGGCAAGTCTGGACCCTATGAAGCGCGTAAAGGCATTTGAGCCATAGTCTAAACTCCTTCGAGGGGATTTTATATGGTATGTTTTAGGGCTTAGGGGTTAGGATCTAAACTCCTTAAAGGGGCTTATATGGGGGACTATAAAGGGTTCCTATGATAGGGTTTTTAAGGGGGATACTCGGAGTTTGGACTGTAGCTCATTTTGCCCCAGAATGAGTCATTGCCCAGGTTAGCAAGAAGAAGGGCGAGCGAGAGAAGGACGGCGCAGTAAGGTTCATGATTTCGGGTTTGAGGCCGTTAGTGCTTTTTTTTGTGGTTCTGGAAGCATTTACTTGGGGAGGATTTGGTAGAGCTGCATCTATGAATACATAATCAGTATTCATTCCCATCTAGCACCCCCTTGTAGGCCCCTCAAGTCTCCAAACCACTTGCAGGGTTTAAAGATGCTGCCTAAAAGTTTGTTTGACTTGGTGGGCCTAAGGGATTATAATACCATCCCCCCCCAGGGTTTGAGGGACTATATGGTAGTTTCCCGAAATAGGGGGACCCCAATATAGACCCCAATATACTATAATCCTTTTTCTGGGGGGCCCCGAGAAGGGTTAGGGCTTGATGAGGCCTAGTAGGGCTCTAGATCTGGGGGTTTACCTTCGACCTTTGGGGGGGTGCACTATTTTAACCGCTTACGGGTCCGAGGTGCAAGAGTACCATTGAAGTTACCAGCCTGAATCCGACGGCCCCTTAGTTATGGGCCATTAGATTTCAAGAATAAGGACTATTGAGTCTAAGAAGGAGGTAAGGGCTTGCGGCTCATCTGGAATTCCTGAGAGGTTTTGTGAAGTTGGGACTAACGTCTGCTCTGCAAAGTTTTCCGTCGTCGCTGTACGGTGGACAAGGGACATCGCCAAAAAATCCTAAACCCTGAACCCTAACCAAACACAACCTTTGGCATGGGCCGGATTCCAGGTTTGCCCAAGGATTTTGGAGGCCCTGTGGCCGCGTATAGAGATTATGTAGGGACCTTCCTGCAAAACACCCATTCAAAAAACCCTAAAGCTCAAGCATTTCTCAAGAAAATGGGTCCTCACAGCCTTCCCACATAGGCTTTTGAACCTGGACCCCTAAGTCTCCAAAGCCCTACAAGGCACCGACCAGGAGTGTGGAATTTAGTTGAGTTGTATTTTATTTGGGGACACTATGGTACCCAATATACAGTAAGATACTATCCTCCTTTTGGGGTATAGTATTTTAAATAAAGAATATAATCTTACCAGGTTCAACCACCAAAATAAACGCTACTCAGTTGGACCTAGGGATTCCAGGACCCCTCTTTGCAGGAATGTTCCGTAAAACCTGTAAGGTAAATAGTCCCCCTTAGGTAGATAGAATATGGTTTTGGGTATATTATAACAAGATCCCCATATAGCCCATATTCCAGCTACTTACGGAGGAATGTATTCCTTACTTCGGGTGTAGGGGACGCTGTGGGGAGTTTAGGGATCCAGGTTTAGAATGGAGGGTTTGGGTTTCGGTTCAGGGCTTAAACTCTTCAGATGGGTTTAGGGTTTTTTGGGGGCTTAGGGCTTAAACTCTTCAGATGGGTTCAGGGTTTAAGGCGTAGGATTCAGGATGTAGGGTTCCGCGCCTATGAAACTCCAAAATCACCCTCCTGAAGCTCAAGGATGCTATCCAGAGAGAGGTTAGCAAGTACAAGGATCCCAACAAGAAGGCCAGGATCGGGGTTAAGGGTTTAGGGTTTAGGGCCTTAGGGCTTTAGGCTTTGGGGTTTAGAGCCAGTACAAGGATCCCAACAAGAAGGCCAGGATCATGGTTAAGGGTTTAGGGCCTTAGGGCTTTAGGCTTTAGGGTTAAGGGCCAGCAAAAGGATCGCAACAAGAAGGCCAAGATCAGGGTTTTTGTTTGAGTGGTATGTGCTTAGTCAAAGCTACCTCTATGGAATGTTTAATTGGGACCTGGCTAAGTGTTTCTTATTTCCTAATATATTCTTAAGGTTCCCTTGAAAGGAACCATTGTCGAGAAACAGGTAATGCCAATCCCTGGATCCTAAGCCTCACCCTAAACCCCTAACCCCTAAGCCCTAAACCCTAAACCCGAAGAAGAGCCACAGAGGTCTATAGGGGCGACACGGGAGTGGCACGGGAATCTGCAGGAAGTAACCTTAAACACTTGACCCTAAGCCCTAAAGAAAGGGTAGGGTTACTGTTGTTGTATATATTGCATGAGACCCCCAAGGCAACATGGAACCCTCGAGCCGGCCCCCTAAAGACTACTCAACTTGCACAAGAGGTCTACATGCGCATACATGCGTAGTTCTCAAAATTAGGATCTCATTTTGTTACCCCTAAATATCCGGTGCCGTGCTATAAAAATGTGTCTCTATATATACAAAAGGAGCCCATATTTTTGAGAACAACCCACATGGAATTTCATGTTGGTCTGTTGGAGCGTGACTTCGGGGATTTCGATACTCCACAGCTTCAGCCATCTTTGGTTGGTACAGGTTAGGTGGACTCGCCACCCTGCAATAGTGCTATCATATGAGCTATAGTCTACGCTTCTAGTATCCCCTTAATAATCCCTAGTACAGGGTTTAGGGTTTTGGTTCAGGGTCTAAACTCCTAGTATCCCCCTTATAATACTCACCTATATATTCCCCTGTAATAGCCCGCCTTAAAGGAGTGTAGACTATAGCTCAATATATGCATATAATAGGATTCTGACATGATACCGTTATCCCCAGGGTTTAGGGTTTAGGCATGCCGGTAAGTGACAATGTACCTAGACCTTGCAGGGACCCTAGATACCAGCCTACATATCCCTGGGGAGTCAGGAGTGTATGCCTACAACTGTCTCTACACAATCTCTACATATACTGGGAAGCTGGTAAGGAACTTAAGTTAAATTACCATGATATGGGTCCATAGTAAATAATATGGTTTCTGGACTATAGTAACTTGATTTAAGTTCCTTAACACCAACCCAGTATAGCTCCATAAGAATGCTCTTGGTCCTAGGCTAACTAGGCGTTATACCCATTTTTTAGGAGTCAAGGGTGATGTCTTAAGTAGGTAGGATGGGGTTCCCTTCTACCCCGCTGCTTTGGGCGAATTACAGGATCCGCTTCCCCATTTCCCCTTGATCTGTGAGAAGGTTGCTTGGAGGTTCATGCACTATTGTAGGTCTTGTAAGTTTGGTTATTGATACCCGGGCCTTCACTCAAGTTATAAGTATAGTTAGCTAGTTTAGTTACAACCCTACAGATAGCAGATTTACCAGATGTTTTTGATACATACCTCACATATCCCTATACTCCCTCTAACCCCTGAACCTCCATGCAAACCCGGAACCTTGAACCTTGTTGATGGAAGGAGGGCCGCAAAGCCGGCTAAGCCCTCAACATGACTCCCTAAAATCTATATTCTTATTCTTAAGCCCGTAATACTAACAACCACTATGTCCAGGGCTTCTTGAGGGCAGTGCGTGACAGGGTGGGGAATTTTCTTCAGAGTTTAGGGTTAGGGTGTAGGGTTCAGGGCTTAAGCATAATAAGGGTGAGTTGAAGATATGTGTGGGGGGTGGGGCTCCCCAAATGCTAGTATTCAATATTCCTATGCACTACACAGCTTTAGGGCTTTAGGGGTTAGGGATTTACAGTTTAATTTAGGGTTACCTAAACCCTACTCCCGGAACCTTCAATTCTGAGGTGAAGCCTTCAAAAGCCCTGAGCTGTAAACCCCCGACCTGGGTTGCTGTTAAGGAAAGTAAACTAAGTTACCAGTTACCATAGTTTGGGTATATCGTATGACATGAAGAGGCTTTCCTACTTCTGGTAGAATCCTTCATGTTTCAGGACGGTAAACCCAAGATTCCCGGATTTTAGGTTTGGGTCGGAGGGGGGGTTTGCTCTTCAGCTTCCGTGAAGCCTTCCGAAGACGGACGCCCGCCATGCTCCGCTCCTCAAGCCACTTGAGCCACATAGTCCCCCAAACCCGCATTCAGGGGTAGGTTTGAGGATATTGTTCATTTTCCCCCCTTAATCTCGATATAATCCTTGTAAAACCATAGAAATTTAATTTCTACAGAATCCACAAACCCGCATCCCCTCAATTCTTTCAAGTTGGTAGCCCGAAGCCTATGCATCTCAAGCCAGAAAGCTGCGTTTGCTTCCAGAGGCTTCCTCTATCCTCCTAAGCCTTAAACCATGAGGCCCCCATAGCCCCAAAAGTCCTCACCCTCAGCCAATTCACAACCCAAATCCCAAAGCATGGGTTTCGGGCTTTGGGGCTTACACCACCAAACCCAAAACCAGAACCCCTTCTTGAAACCCAAGGCCCCCTAAACCTGTTTTTTTGGGACCCTTTGGTCCCACGAATTCGAGCCCCTTCTGGCGCCACCGCCTCTTCATGGCTGCGATGGCCTCAAGAGTGGAATTCACATTGCTTCGAAGGGACTACGCCCATGACCACAAACCTCAGGGCCAATTGAGTAGCTTTTCTGTAGGGATTTTGTCAGCCCAAGCTTACGCAAAATAATCACTTCCCTCTAAGTTTACAATCTCATCACAACAATAAATCTTACTTCGTGTGAGGTCCCTCTGAGGTTAGAATCTCATCAGATGAATAAATCTGACGTTCTTCAACCACCCGAAAACACTACCCCATTGGGTTTGCTCCAGCTGGTAATATGAGCTGCAGTCTAAACTCCTTAAAGGGCTTATATAGGGGACTATATAGGGTTTCTCTTATAGGGCTTTTTAAGGGGGATACTTGGAGTTTAAACCTTAAGCCCTAAACCCTAACTTAGAATAATTATAGCTCATCTAGCACGTCTCAGTCCACGCCTTTCAGGTTGGTTGCTTGCAGCGTCAGGGTTGGCTTGTGTTCGCCATTTTGGGAACAGGAGTTTAGGTCAACTACCATATGAGCTAGAATCTCAACTACTTGAAGGGTTTATGTAGGGCTTAGGGTTTAGGGGTCAGGATTTGAATTTTGGTTTGAGAGTTTAGCGTCTAAACTCCGAAAGGGGTTAGATCAGGGATTATGTAGGGGACTACTATAGGGGTTACCAAGAGGGTTCTCAGAGTTTAGATGATGGGTCACGTGTTCTCATGACGCCTTTGCTGGGTCTTGGCGCATTCTTCGAAAGCTTACTGGTCGGCTAGGTTTACATACACTTATGTAGGCAGAAGCCAAGTTGTCCAGAGCCCCTAAATATTCAAGAAATGGAACCCCCCAATTATCCCTTACTGTAGTTTCCTCATAATAATAGGGTGATTTTTGCGGGGTCCAGTTTTGGGATCCTTTAGGGGTTCTGGCTGGTGTAATCGAGTACTATCCTACCGTCTCAATGTATAATCCTAGATACCCCTATGTCCCTCTATATAACACCTCAGACCCTCCAGCGAGCTTCCAAATAGGTTTGGGTAGCCATAGAGCGCAGAGACGGTTACCCAGCAATTGCTTTAGGTATGGTTAAGGGCGTAGGGTTTAGGGCTGATCTCTTTTAAGCCAGATCTTGTTCTTTCGTGCTTCTTTACCATGTCCATGTAGGTCTACTTCACCCTTCTTGGGTGAGAATTGCTTCATTTATTGTTCCTCAGCTTGTTGGTCACATTGACAGGGGTTGAAATGAGTAGAATTAGATTACCACGGAAAAGTCTTGCTACATTTTGATGCGACCTTCGACCTAGATCCTAGGCAAATTTTGTCTCCTCGCATAAGACATCTTTCCACACCCTACTATTTCATATTCTAATCATCCCCATAGAGACCTCAATATGTCACTGCCGCTGGTTGTTGCTCCCACTCCTTAAGCACAAAGCCGTCCAACCCCCAGCAGTGTCGGTGTAGTTCCCGCATTCTAAACATGCAAGCCAATGAATTCCTAAATCCTCAGCCCTAAATCCCTCTGAGGGGACGCGTTTATACATATATACATATACCTACATATGTGTATTCCTTTAACCCTTCAGGATCCCAACCCTAAACCTTAGGCCCCTAAACCCAGTGGTGTGTGGCTTGTGCCCAAGGCTTTAATCGAAGAGGCAAGCTCCTCACTCGCTGAGGAAGAGGCACAAAGGGATTCCCTGAGTTGTTTAAGGTTTTTGGCGAATGGGGCCTGGGGCTCATAGGACTTCAGGGCTTAGGATTTAGGACTACGGTCGGATGGTTTTGGGATTATAGGGTCGAGGCGCTGTTGGTTTGTCTAGGGGATCGGGTTCAGGATTTATAGCACCCAATTCTAAATTGGTCTCCGCTACGGTGCCGTCCTTCACTTGAACGCATTGGCTCATCTGAGCTTGCAATGAAAGTAGAAACATGCGGACCTGTAATGTTCTCTGGAAGTTCCGCGCGCTACTTAGCTGTAATTGGCTTGTATCTTTGCAGGAGGAGGAGGAACCACGACAAAGTGGATAACGGTAGCTCTGCTGCTGTAGGGAAGCATGGCAAGAAGCCCTTCATAGACATAAATAGACTCCAAAATGCTATAAGCCTAGTTCTAGTGACCCCCCCAAAAAGGTACTCGAAACCCTGAAACCAGTTGCGGGACCGCCACCCGATGTAAAGCCCGCACGCCAGATTCTGCACCCAAAGCTGCAACTCCAAAAACCAAAGCCTGACTCCGAAACTTATTGGGCTTTGGGTTGAGGGTTTAGGGAATATGGGTTGAGGGTTTTGGGAATGTGGGTTTAGGGTTCTTCGGGTTCAGAATATGATGCGCAAGGATGGTATAGGATTTATTCCTTTTTCCCTGCCAACCACCAGTGAGTAAGGAAAGCCCAAGTACCCTAACTCTTACATCCCGGCTTAGATACCTGCAAGACATGGCCAAGCGTCAAGAATTCAGTGTGGAGTGTCTTGAGTCTAAGGGTCCAGGTTCTGATGCAAGGACCATGTTTTGTTTGGTTTGCAGTGTCTTGTTTGGCTTACAGTGATCCTAAACTCTACACCCCAAACCCCAAAAGACGGGTCCTTAAGGTGTGCGGGAGCAGGGCCCAACCTGGCCCAACCTCTTCCAAAGTGGTGAGCACAGAGTTAATGGGTTACTGGGGAACCTAGACCCTCTCCCAATCTGGCACGGAAACTCAAGGGCGGCCCTACAGCCCTTCAACGACGCTTTTGAACGGATTTTCCTGGGTTTCTTAGCTCGCCATGTTAGTTTCGTGGAGGCCACCCCCCCCCCCTCTTGGTATCATCCTGTCGCCCCCAATCAGGCTTCAATAAGCTTTGTGGGAGTTGGGTATTAAGATGGGTCTGACTCCAGAGGGCTCTAATGGGGGTTGTTGAAAAATTGGAGTAGCTTTGGATACCTTGGGGTTCCTTTGAAAGGGTTCTCTACATATGCAGGGGATCAAAGTGTAGGGTTTAGGGCTTTAGGGTTCAGGGTTCCGGAGTTTAGGGCTTGGGGTAGGATGCGCTTTGTGCTACATGCTTGTTCCTCCGAACTTGTGCCAGAAAGTGTGGCTCAAGGTTAGAGTGAGATGGCCATTTGCCACAGCCAAAGTGCCCCCCTACATGTTGAGTTTGAAGCACCCCAAACCCCAAACTTTCCTAAACCCTAAGCTAAGAGACTAAGTCTTACCAACGTTGGTTGACATCGCGAGGTGAAAAGTCAGATGTCTCAACGTTTTTTGGCGAAACGCTGCACTGTAGAAGCTTGAATCATTACCAAGAGGCTACTATACCCCTTATCCTAAACCGTAAACCCCCCAAAATCCTATTGAAGACATGGTTTTTAAAATCCATATAAACCCAAACCCTAAACCCTAAATCCTCAAAAATCCTATTGAAGACATGGACTTTGAACATCAATATGGAAAATGTACAGTCAAGGCTCAAGATGCCTAACGAGCCTGTTAGGGTTTAGGGGTTTAGCGGTCAGGATTTTGGGGTTTAGGGGTTCAGGGGTTTAGGGGTTCAGGGGTTTAGGGGTTTAGGGGTTTAGGAATTCAGGGGTTTCGGGTTTAGGAATTTAGGGGTTTACGGTTTAGGGGTTTAAGGGTTTAGGGTTTAGGGCCTAAGATCTCACATTCGAAGCCTGAACTACACGGTAATCTCCTGAAGACCTAGTCTTCACGTCTATTACAGTATAGCTCCGAGGGATTTACTATAGGTCTAATGGGATTACAGTAAAACCCCGTATTGGTTGGGGTTATCCAAAAAAAGAAGCCCCTAGGGATGCGCAGGGGTTAGAAGAGGAGTATAGGGCCCCATGTCAGGGATTCTGTAGGGTTAACTTGGGGAACTACCCGTAGATTCGTTACAAAGCTGTAGTCCACTCAGGTACTTCGAAGTGCTCCGGACTTGGAAAGTCTACGTAGCCAGAAGGTTAACATGGAAGCCCAAATGTTTTAGAAAGACAGCAGTCTTCACGGGACTGTCAGCTTCCATGCCATTTTGGGGGAGTGTACTGTCTATCACTAGTAACCTCTACGATGAGCCCCATAGTCGGCTACTAGATAGACTGACTAAATCATTCCTTGCAACCTAGCTTGAACCTTAGACCCTTAACCCTTTGAGATTCCCTTTACTCCTGCTATAGGTACCTAAGGGTTGACCCTTTCATAGGGGTCCTAAGTTAAGCCCTAAACCCTAAACACCGAACCCTTTAGGTACCCAAGGGTTAACCCTTAGTAGAGGTCCTAGGTGCCAGGTAGGTCAAAGAGAGCCTCCAAGTAGCAAGGCTCTTAGGACTTTCCGCACGCCCATTGTCGCGGCAGTCGAGCCAATGAGTCGAAATGGCCGCGTCTGGTTGTTGATTTAGGATTTGTTTTTCTTTTTGTGGGTTATGTTACGGGGCTTAGGGTTTAGGGTCTAGGGCTTTGACAAGAGGATCTTGATAACGCGAACCATCTAATACAAGGAGCCTGTGATGATCTTTGATTCCCTATAGTGATTTTTGGATTGCGAGCATCCTCCTATTCGGTTTAGAATCCTAAACGCGATTGTTAGCTTCTGCATATTTTGTAGAAGGTCACAGTTGGGCACTTTAGGGAGCTGTCCAGGGTTTAGGGTCTAGGATGTATTGGATATTGGATTTCTGTTAAGGAACTTAAACTAAGCTACTAAAATCCCAACTGTTCACTACATACACATATTCTGGTAACTTTATCAGGTGCCTGACAGCAATCCAATTTAGGGTTTCGGGGTTTAGGGTTGGGTTCTTTGTTGGGCAGGGCCTACTACGATCAGGGGAACCTGACATTACTTCGGACCACCTTGATACTTTGGCTTACAAGGTATACTCGGTGGTGCAAGATTTCCTTCATCCGCGGTATTTATGGAAGTTTCAGGTGGGTACTCTATCCCCTAGAAGCAATACACAGGCCCTAGAATATACCTCCCAGATTCCCAGACAAGATTTATGTAAGCCTTCTGTAAAGGTACCCACCTGGTAACTCTCCCTGTGAATCCCTGAACCCTATACATCGCTATATAGCCCCACATAACCCCTGTTCCTGGTAATTCCCTGTATGAAATGTCCCTTAACAGTATGAGATGTTTGATGGGCCCTGCTCTGAGTGATGCTGGTTTAGGGTCAAGGGTCTTAGGTTTGAGGATTTGAGCGTTTAGGGTTTCGGGGTATTTGGTCATTCTCCCTGGCAGTAGCTATCCTTGAAGGTGTTTTTTCAGGGGCCATGATAGCTCTCATTATTTCTTTCGGGAAAATCTTACTGTAAGGTGGGGAGTGACCCAAGTGGTGATGTACGATGTCCTCTGTGTTGGTTCGCGCTTACGCATTGGCAGTCTAGCTGAACTCTACTTGGAGGGTCAGGGAGACTTAGTAAGTAGGTTAAGAACCCCTATAGCCCATATAGTAAGCCCAGCTATCCTCATTATCAGCCTACTTACTAAGTCCCCCTGACCCTAAACTCTAAACCCTGAACCCTAAACCCTAAACCCTGAACCCTAAACCTAAACCCTAAACCCTGGCGAGCCAAGGAGATCACGAAGCAGAGTTTATGTCGCATGCTCTGCAGACATCGATTTCCAAAAATCTTGGGCGAATCTTGCGATATGAGGCTGAGAAGTACGACGTATCACAAGACCGACAAGGCTGCGAATAAGTAACACCTATCTTGCCTGTATATAACCCTTCCAGATTCCCTGTAATCCCTGTAGTTTTCATTTTCTTTTCCATTATAACCCTAAGCCCTAAACCCTAAAGGGAGAGTGGAAACCCCTGGGCACTTCTTAAGGACCTTGCACACTGCACCCCAACCTGTAACTCACAATTGTAAAGCCCCATGTGGGGGTTTCCTAAAATTAGGGGTACTTTTTTGGGGATCCCTATAGTAAGAATTATAGTATTTCGGGATCTATATTGGGGTCCCCTGATTTTGAGAAACTACCATGTAATTATAGGTATACATGAAGATTGTTGGAGGGTTTTAGGTCTGGAAGGGCTGGAAAGACCTAGGATAGGATGGGGGTCGGGTAGGTTGGCCAAATACATTATTAGCTCTTGACGAGAGCCCAACAGAAGACTGTCATTGGATGGAGAGATGTCCAAGGCGCAGATTTTCTGATCCCATGAAGGTTGGTTTTACCTGAAATAGATTCGAACACCCTAAGCCCTAAACCCAAGGTGTAGACTTTCTGTTCCCATGAAGGTTGGATTTACTTGAACGAGATCATGGACAAGTGCCAACTGGGGTACTCAGAGGAACAGATCCTGTATGTGGCGAACAGTAGCGAAGGTGGGAGAGCTGAAACCTACCAGATTTTAGGGTTCAGGGTGTAGGGTCACCATTAGGCGATTATGCGGATTATATCCAAGCCATTTAGGGATTAGGGCTTAGAGACTAGGGTTTAGTGTTCAGGCTTACGTTGCCTGACCGGAAAAGCAAATGGAAAAGAAAACGGCCAATGACCTTGGTCCTGGGTTCATGCATCAAGGCCTATATGAAGTTATATTGCTTGTTGGTATGCCTGGTTGAGTAGTGTTTTTAAATGGGTGCTCGTTAGTCCCAATAGGCAGTAAGATCATATTCCCTTTTTGGTATGGAAATTTACAAGAGGAGGACTGTAGTCTTACTGTGTTTAGCCACTATAATTATACTACTGAGGACATGTGCCTCAGATAGGTTGCTCATCGTAATCCTTCCCTTGTGGCTGGTCGGCCCCTCTCTCCCCCGGCTACAGGTTCTTCATCCTTGTTTGAAGATTTGTTACTGATCACGGGGTTTTGGTACCAAAATCAGGACTGTACGACATCATATTGACTGTTAGAAGGTCCTCAGGCCTCAATTGTTGTAGGGGTCGGGGTTACCAAAGTCTTCTCATTAAATAAAAGCAATGGGCTCAAAACATCCCCTCAACATCAGTAGAATCTACGTGGGGCAACCTTCTTGTCTCAGAAAAACATGTAAGACAGGAGTACCCACACGATTCCTTTAAGATCTTTCTTTGTTCCTAAACCCAAAACCCAAAAACCTAAACTCTAACCCCAAAACCCTAAGTCCTAAACCCTGGAGCCCATATAAACTTACCATTACTTTGGGTTCTCCAATTTCCTTATTCTCAAGAACTCAAAATTTTCAATTTTCAAAATTTCAAAACTAAAAACCCGCTCCCAAACCCCAAGTAATGGTGATAAACCCCAAGCCCAAAACCCTAAGCCCTCAACCTCAGGCCCACCATGCAGGCTCCTACAATCTCCAGCAGTACGTCCCTTACAGTGATTGAGCAAGACCTCTCAGACTCTCAGACCTGTAATCTTGAACCCGAAGTTCTAGCCTCTAAATCCTAACTCCAAGGAACCCCATAAACCCTGAACCCTAAGCCCTATCAACTCAACCCTGAATCGTGGTAACGCGTATCTCTAGATTCTTGCCTTGGCAGAGAAGATCGGGGCCGCACCCTAAATCCTTATGCCCTAGATTCCGAGACCTCATAAGCTCAAGAGTTAGGGATTGGGGTTTAGGGTTTAGGTTGTAGGGCTTGCTGTTTTAGATTTGGGCTTTAGGCTCCGGGGTTTACGATCTAGGGTTTAGGGTTTGGGAAACGCAAGGGATTCAAGGTTCTGTAGGAATATCGGTGGGTGTCCATATGGGAAGACTGAAATTAAAACAACATTGACCCGATAACTCGACTTGGGCCGCAAGTTTCAAGGGTTTCAGGGATGTACGCCTACTTTTGAGGGTCAAGGGTAACTTAGTAAGTATCCTGGCAACCTTGTAACCCATATAGTAACCCCGGTTATCCCCGTTATTAGCCTACTTACTTAGCCCCCCTGACCCTCCATGTATGGTCTTACCTGTGGTGCTCGGATCCTTGTCAGAACTGCAGGCGCCTACATAGTCTCATATGTGCATTGTGAATATATATATATATAGGTATATGAACATATACAATAATGTATATATGTATGTATATGTTGCGGCCGCATGGGGAAAGCCATGTAGAAGCCCGACTTTAGGGGTACAATGCTAGAACCCTTGATCCACCTGAAATCCTTGGTTCTCAAACCCATATCCTAATGCAAAAGCTAGGACCTGGATCCTAAACCCTAGACTTTAAACTCTAAGCCCTAAACCCACCCTTCGAGTTGAAAGGTGGCCGTGGGCCACGCTTCCAAGTTGAGTTTGTCTCCAAAGGCAGCTTTGTGGGTACCAGGGGTTTAGGGTTCAGGGTGTGGGGGTTTAGGCTTTCAGGGTTTCCGGTTTAGGCTTTAGCGCGGTTCTTTATGCCTGACATATGTGGCATATGAGGCTTCTGTAAATCAACTTCCCTGAAACCCTAAACCCTAAATGGCTATAATTGTTCTAGACTTGGGATCTAGAACCCTCAACCCTAAGCCTTAACCATAAACCCTAAGCCCTAAACCCCTTAAACCCTGAACCCTAAAACTTAAACCCTAAACCCTAAGCCCTAAACCACGTGGGGATCTAGGGTTCTAGGAGTCCTGACCATGAGCCCCCATCTGTTTTAGGTATCACAGTGGAAGGACCTATGCCATAAGGTTTCCGGTTCTGGGTTTGGGGTTTACGGTTCATGGTTTAGGGTTCAGAGTTCAGGATTTAGAGTTCAGGGTTTAGGGTTCCGGGTTTTGGACTTAGGGTCTCCAGCCTTGCATGAGAGGCTCAGGAGAGAGGGCCAAGTATGTAATTTTGAGGGATTAAAAGTTCTGGCATCTGTGGCTTTAAGGTATACAATGGAGGGATGATCCCTTTCCCGAGGTTAAGTATTTAGGGGTCAGGTCAAGGTTCGAGGATACGGGATCGACGGTCTAAGGTAATCATCAATGTTCTTAGGCCCTTCTCGTGAATCATGACGCCCCACGCCCTAACCCCTAATGCTGAACTGCCTTGTAGCTTGCAAGAGGCTGTACGCATTGGGGGGCATGTTTGATCTTAGGAGGGGGTTTTAGGATTCTGGGGAAGGGATTGCCGCAACTTTTTTCAAAGCGTTGTCAAAACCAACTCAGGCATAATTCGCCTGCGCGCAATGTACAAGAACCCGCCCCTGAACAGAGACAAGGCTGCTATCATTTTTTTTTGGAAGTCATGGTTTTAGGGTTTAGGGATTTAAGGCTTTCCGATCTAGCTTCAAGGTATCAGAGAGGCATAGTCAAGTAGCACATTGTTCGGCACGGATTTTTGTAGCAATTTGGGTTCTCTACAGCTCAAACCCTCAACCCTAAACCTTATATCGCCCCATATAACCCCAGATAGCACCTGTATAACCCCGTGTAACCCTTTTTCACCCCATATAACCCTTGTGTAACCGGCTTTTTAACGGTCAAGGGAACAGCCTAGGAGACAAAGGGACGGGCAAGGGTGGCAAGGGAGTGAACGGCATGAATGGCCGACGCGGCCCGCGCAGCATGTTTAATGGCGATTCTGGCCATAGAAACTGGGCTGCTGTTCAGCAACTGAAATGGAGTTGTTATAACTATCTCGCTGCAAAGTAGAGATATACACATAGTAAGAAGCAGGCTTTTCCCAAGATCTACACCTAGAATATTTGGGTTTCCTTAGACTGGTAACTTAAGTAAAGCTTCCTCTCGAAGGTGCCTTCAGCTGGATAGTTTTGGAGAAGGCTTACATGGACCTCATCTAGCCCGATTACCCTTATACGAGCCTTGTGTGAGCCTTACTAGGTCCTCGCGATACCCTGTTCCCCTTGTTCATTTTGGGATCTCTTTTTCAAAGTTAAACACTAGGTAACAGGGTACCCCCATCATTAAGGGGTTACTTGGGAACCTAGCTTATACGCGGGTATGCCAAACCTGAAACAGAGGTGTCCTTGTCTCAATGACAACCCAGGCAATGGCTACGGGGGCGAGTACAGCTCACCTGGCCAGACATATCAGCAGCTGGGTAAGATCTGGTTGAGGGTGTGGGGTGCACATGAATTAGCCGTCCCTCATTTTTTGAAGGTATTCTAGCCGTTATGTAGGGGTATGGAGCGTCATGTAGAGTTTCCAGATTAGGGTCCGAGAGCAGAATGGCCACAAAACTCAGAATTATTGCCCACAGACAAGCTCAAGCATGGAAAAGGCATGGGAGGTCATCACAACGTAGGATGGACCGGTGCCGAATTCACCTTTTGATAAGCATAATGACCGCAAGTGCGAGAAAGGGCCATTGGCCAAGCTCGAAAGCATCTACTACCGTTCAGCTAGTTTGTCAGCCGCAAGCTAGTTTGCCAATGTTACGCTCAGTGTAAGACACCAGCTTCTGTCAAGCAACATGGAAGGAATACATGCAACAAACATCGGACGTGCAATGGAACAAGCATCATAGGTGCACAGGATGGTATCTCAGTGTGAAGTAGCTCAATGTGAATAGCTCCGTGTAATGCAACACTGAGATCAAAGAGGCTTGTGGAATTGTTGGATGTATACAGGTGTTTCCCATCATGGTTACTAGAACTGGCGCTTAGGGAGCTGTAGCGTTAGACAGTCAGTAGGTTTGCACCAAGGACTTCCGCACGGACTCAGCTGCAAGTTAAGGTTGAAAAACATTCCCTGATACTCCTTGATATGACCAGCGTATAATATGCGTACGTAACACCCTATTGCAATTATTTCTCTTGAGACGTCGATAGGGGACTATGAAATGTTGAAAGGACTTCGACGAGAACAGGGCCCCTTGATTTGTAGTCCTAAGCCGGGACTCGGAAACTCAAACTCTCTTATATTGGGGTTATATTGGGATAATGGAAAAGGAAATGGAAACTACTATAATGGAGAAGCAAATGGAAAAGAAAATGGAAAATGAAATGGAAACTGGGTTTATAGTGCTTTTATCCCAAAAGCAAGGAGAAGGAGCTACTACGACACGAGCTCACACCCAGAAGCAGGGGCGCCATCCGAGAATCGGAGTGATTGGGCGTTTGATGACAGAGACTGGGCCAAGCGATGAGGAGGGGCTTTGGGGATGTCCAGGGTTATAAGTATGTATATTCGATGTATGTATATAGTGTGTTTGGAAGTCAAGGATTTGTTGCTTAGCGTTAGGGCTGATGATTTAGGGTTTAGGGTCTAGGCAGAGGTCAGCTTAGTACCGTTTAGCTTCCGCATGGGCGTTGGGGGCTATGTCGACCTCAGCTGTAACCATGCGCGACTTCTGCTCCTTTCAAATAACCTGAGCGTGAACCTTAAACTCAAAAAGACTGAAGTCCTAAACTCGCGGTTTAGGGTTTAGGGTCGAGGGTGTACTTTAAACCCTAAACCCCCATATTCCTGGCAGGACTCAGACATAGGCACCTTTGCAATGACTGCCCACCCTCTGCTGGGACCCCAAACAGGGGCCTACAAAGAGTACCGTCCTTAAACAGGTTCTATAAGATGTAGTATTACTAGTAGTAATAATTATAAAATAGCAATACTGAATACTAGTATTAATGATACTAGTAACAATAATAACCGTAATAATAGTAATAATTGTAAAGCTAGTAGATTCTATAAGGTTTTTCTATAAGATTACAGCGAGGGTATAGGCTTGGCGGGTCAGAGGTCAGTATTCTCAAAACACCCTCTTAGGAAATCATCCCTTCTCGTTTGACGGCTTCGCGCCGGCGGCCGAGGCCACAACAGTTTGAAATAGGAGGGGGGGGCATTTTTCGAACTTAAGGGTGCGGGATTTATGGTTTAGTTTTGGAAACACACGCAGAATTAGTGTAGGGGCCTCATACTCCAAGCCCTAAGCCAAGCGGGGTCACAAATTTTGAGACGGTGATGAGCCACCGCAGCTCAACTGGCAGTTGTATGAAGTTTTTGACGAGCGTCCCTACACCCTAAACCCTTGTTGATGGATGACTCATGCATGAGGGTAAGTATGCTACAATACCATTGTTCTCCCAGGACTGATTGTGATATACCAAATCTTCACTAGGGTTTATGAGGCTTCGGGTTTTGGGTTACGGGCAGGTCTCTAGCCCAAAGATCTTGATGTTCTGAGCCTCAGAGTGTTCGGTGCTCAGGCAGCAGATGCTCAGGGGTGTAAAGTTTACATGTTTTAGGGTTTTGGCACTAGATCCAAATCTCCTGGGCCCCCAGCCCAGGAGTACAAGGCAGGCAGACATATTATCCCCTTCAAGCCCTAAACTTCAGGCAAAAGCCCAAGTGACAACCAGGTCACGCCCAGTAATCCCTTATCAGCACTATTATAGATAACACCACGGTTTCGAGTTTTGCGTGCCTGGCTTCACAGCCTCCCTAAACCCTAAACCCTAAAGCATGAATCCCGAATCTTCAGCCACAAACGACTTTGAGTTCTGGGGCGGCCCAGACTGCAAACACCTGAAAATTGTGGACTACTCTGAATAAACGACGGTGCCCTGGGGCTCTATGTCTATAAGTCGTAATCCCTTTCCCCTAATATTCAATCCCGCCTAACCTTAATTCAGAAATTCAGAGGCCTAAAAATCCAGAAGATTACTTTTAAAAGGGGAAGACTACTTCTGAAAGGGGCCACGGGGTTCTGAGGTCATTAGGGGGCATAAGAAGAAATACAAAGGAATTAGGGATCCCCTACATTTCCTAGGTTTTGAGTGTTTTTTCATATGGTTTTGATAAAGGAATTTACATACAAGAACTGAAGGCGATTTTAACTGATTTTATTACAACTTTAGCCGTATTTGATTTAAATCTCAATTGAGTTTCATTCAATTTCAATTGACTTTAAATGGATTTTACATTACATTCGATTTCAATTGATTTTAAAAGGAATCTTAATTAGATTTCAATTGTTCTTAAAAAGAATTTTAATCAAATTTCAATTGATTTTAAAAGGAATTTTAATCAAATTTCAAGTGATTTTAAAAGCAATTTCAATTGATCTCAACGGGAATTTTTAATCAAATTTCAATTGATTTTAAAGGCATTTTAATTCGACTTCAATTCATTCGAACGGTACTTTTTAATGCGTTTTCAATTGATTTTAAAAGGAATTTTGATTAGATTTCAATTGATTTTAAAAAGGAAGTTTAATTAAATTTCACTTGATAATTTCAATTGATTTTTAAAAGGAGTTTTAAGTAAATTTCAAATGATTTCACGGGTATTTTAATCAAATCTCAATTGACTTTAACGGAATTTTAATTAGATTTCAATTGATTCTAACGGTATTTTAAGTCGATTTCAAGTGATTGTAAAATGATTTTTTATTGAATTTCAATTGATTTTAAAGGTATCGTAATTCTATTTCAAGAAAGATGTAATTCAACTTCATTAAATGAATTATTCAGTTTCCATAGAATTTAAACGGTGTTCAAAGGCAGCCCTCTCTAATTCCTTCAATAAATATCCACCCCTAATATTGAATAATTTCTCGGGGCATATTAGGGGGGGGCGGACGTCGTTTAATATTACGGGGAAGCGATTACCTACATGGGACCTTGAATTCCAGAAATGGTACATGAATTGGGCTTTCTGGAGGTGTAGGAGAAAGTGGCTGGCTATCATGGGCTACTGTTTCTCGGCGTGAACCTGAACTTAGCAGGCGTCGCAGGCATCGTCTTCCACACAGGCGCCGGTTGACGCGCGCGGTAGCGCGTCGAAGGCGCCCGACCCCAAGGACAGCTGACGTTTGGAATGTAAGGCTCAGTGTTCAGTGTAGGGGCCCAAATGACTACTAATATGATGGTCCTAGATTCCTGCCATGAAAATGGTATACTGTGCCTCACATAGACCTCCAACAAAGTCATTATTTAGGCTTCTACATGTTGCTGTACGTATGCCAAATCCATTTTCCACTTCGTTTGCCGAGCGCTTGAATGCTTACGCCATTCATGCCGCTTAAGGTGCACCGTATCTTACTGGTGGTGAAGGTTACCATGGCCACGCTTTGGGGGTTAGGGTTGTCATGGACATGCTCCTCTAAACTTACCTGAAATAGTCCCTGTACCCTCAATCCTAAATCCCTTTGCGGCAACCATAACTGGGTGGGGGATTGACCCAAGGTTCAGGGGGCTCTAGATTCAAGATGGTCAGGTTCCTGGGTCAAGGTTGACGGCTAGGGTTTTGGGTATAGGTGTCTGGTTTTAGGGTTTAGTGGAGCGTTGTAACGGCGGCAACCCAAAGCCCTGTAATCCTGCAATCCCCCATCTCGACCGTGCGCGTGATAGACAACTCCTCTAAGCCATGAAGAACACCTCAAAGTAGGAACCCTTAGTAGAAACGAAACCTAAACCCCAAACCCGAAAGAACATTTCCAAACCCGAAACGCTAAACCCCAAACCGTACTCCCCACATCTTTTACTTTAAAACCCCAACGCTAAGCCCCAAACCCTACTTTAACTTAAGACCCCAAAGGCCCTAAAGCCTTTCATGATTAAGTCGAAGGACGATACCCAAGTGAACGAGGGCACGGAGACCAAGGGTGCCGCAGCGCAGCTGGAGCAGGAATTGAAGGGTTTAGGGTTTAGAGTGCTGGGAATAAGGATGAACGAGTTAAAGTAACCTTATCCACCCCCACGGTACACCATCAAAGGGTTAGTGTTTAGGATGAAGTAGGAACCGTCTCACATGTTTGAACCCTAAACCCTAAACCCTAAACCCAATCAACCTGCAACCGCTATTCTGATCATTGCGCGGGGCCTGGAGGAATGGATGAAATTCCTTGATGATGATGGAGAGAGGCCAGCCGCCAGGGTTGTTGGGGTTTAGAGTTCCAGATTCGAAGGTTTAATGGAAATAAACCCCTTCGTACTCGTATTGAAGAATAAGCACCCCTTGACCCCTAATATTTAGATAGCCCGCACGAGATTTATATGTTGAGGGACATATTCAATATTCGGGGTGGGCGGATATTCAATTTTAGCGTAGGATTTGGGCTCAGGTCTAGGGTCTAGGGTTAAAGTAGCCCTTCAGGTTTAGGATCCAGGCTTTGAGCGGTCTGCAGGCCCCGCACTGAGGCTTGGGGTTAGGCTTTGGGATTGAGGGTTTAAGGTTTAGGGCCTCGGCATTTTTAGCATTCAGGCTTGGAAATGCCTTGCCAGTTGTTTAGGGTTTAGGGTCGTAAACCCTAAACCCTAGACCCTTTATGTCCACAGACAAACGACTTGCCCTGAAACCCTTAAAGCCTCAAGTTGAAACTCGCGTCTCAAAATGGGGACCTTTGGGGTTATATATATATAGTATATAATAGTATACGGGGGGTTATATGGAAAAGAAAATGGAAACTACTATTTGGGGTTCAGGGTTTACATTAGGGTTATATCGTACATTACAGTAAATTGGGGTTATACAGGGATAGTGGAAAAGAAAATGGAAACTACTATTTGGGGTTAAGGGTTTACATTGGGGTTATATAGTATATTATAGTATATTGGGGTTATATAGGATAATGGAAAAGAAAATGGAAACTGGGTTTACATCAAGGTTATATCTATCATTATACCATATTGGGGTTATATAGGGAAAATGGAAAAGATAATGGAAACCACTATTTGGGATTTAGGGTTTACATTAGGGTTATATCTGTTATTATAACATATCGGGGTTATATAGGGATAATCGAAAAGAACACGGAAACGACTATTTGGGTTTGAGGGTTTACGTAGTTTTGGGCTTAGGACTTACATTAGGGTTGTATCTATTATTATACCATATTGGGGTTATATAAGGATAATGGAAAAGAAAACGGAAAGTACTATTTGGGGTTTAGGGTTTACATTAGGGTTATATAGTATTTTATAGTATATTGTGTTTTATAGGGATACTGGAAAAGAAAATTGAAACTAGTATATTGTAGGGGCTATGTAGAGGTATAAAATATACCTTTCTGCACTCCCCCCCCCTCCACCCCCACCCTTAGCCACTCGATTCAAGCCTGTTTATTTGCTTTTTTTTGCAGGGAGACATCTGTTCAGGTAGCGTTCTCCTGGACCTTTTTTTCGGCATTGCGGGAAAGCCATCCCTATACACAGTCAGAGTCAGACCAAAGATCCAAGTGACGTATTTGTTATAACACTTACCAAGGCAGTCGTTGAGGCCCTCACCCTTGTTTTCCAGGGTTTACGTTTCAAACTTCATGTGGGAATTTCTCAAGATCGACAGGCTGCGATAGAGACGATAGCTGGACTGTAGGGCTCCTATTTCACGATTGCATGGGAATTACTTCATGCAACTCTGATGTGTTTTGGTTTTGGCAACGGACAGGAGTCCCCTGTGAAACCACTTGTAGCCCCAAAGCCATAGCCTGGAAGCTTCCATGAGTTCCTAACTCTGAAGCCCTGAGTTCCAAGCCCAAGACCCCAAAGTCCCTCTAGTGCCCTCAAACTCGGTTGCTGTTAAGGAACACTTTTTAAATCACTATAATTTAGGTGTATAGTAAATGATAGGGTTTCCGTGTTATAGTAGCTTACAGTAGCTTACTTTAAGTTCCTTAACAGCAACCCAGGAAAGGGGACCCAAGCCCTTAAGTCCTAAACCCAAATCTCCTTTCAGGACAGGGTGCAAGGTACCCTTTAAGATTCGTAGGCGCCGTGCCCCTGGAAGCCAGGTACTACTTCCAATACATGCCGAACGGTGAGTATTTCTACGAAGAGGACGCCAAGTCTTTTGGATGGACAAAGCTTCTTGGCATCGTATGGGTGGTTTGGGAGTTCAGGGTTTAGGTGTTGAGGGATTTGGGGTTTAGGGGTTTAGGGGTTTAGGGGTTTAGGGTTTTAGGGTTTAGGGTTTACTAAGGGGAGTTTGGGATCAAGGGCCTAGTGCTTGTAGGGCTTTGTCACGTCTTTTGATGTCTTTGTTCTCCTGTACAGATTGCTTTGTGGCTTCTGTAAGACAAGTTTTTTTCCTATCTTTCATTATTTTAAAGCCGGCCAGAAACCTAAGCCTTAAACCCTATGCCCTGGACCTTTAAGCGCTAACCCCGAAACCGTGAGCCCCAAACCTTCATCTCGAAGCCCTACACCCGTGGATCACTTAGATCCTGCACCATACATGAGCTCTAGTCTAAACCACTGAAAGGGGTTTGTATAGGGGAGTATACAGAGGACTTTAATACGGGTTATTCAGGGGGATACTACGAGTTTAGAACCCTAAGCCCTAAACCCTATTGGAGCCCTAAATTGTCTCTATATAACCTCAATATACTATACTATACTATACTATACTATATAACCCTAATGTAAACCCTAAACCCCAAACAGTAATTTCCATTTTCTTTCCCGTGATCAGGCCTCCCTGACCCAGAACCCACCAGGTGGTCAGGGCCATGTTTCACCGAACTGCGAGTTTGATACAAGCTATAGTCTAAACTCCTGTAACCCCTTTCATCCACCTTATAATACACACTTATAGAATCCCTTACATAAACCCCTCTAAGAAAAGTAGACTATAGCTCATATAGCAATCTTATTGAAATACATGTAGCCACATATAATGCAGTAACATACTGCAACCAAATCATGTTAGAGCCGCTAGACTACTTATGAACAGTTTAGTAGAAACTCGCGGTTGTTGTTTGTTTTGGTGGGGGGAAGGGCGGGGCGGGGCGATCGTCATACAGCAGTTTGGCAGACTGTGGTTTTCATACTTTTTGCCTCAAATTGTGTTGCCAAATACCTTGGCCAGATAATCCGCAAGTTTGCTTCCGGATGGCTCCTGGGAAGCCACCCAAATTGTTGTATCGTTCTTCGGGGGGCCTATCATGCCTTATTAGGGTTTACTCACGCACCCCCTAAACCTAAACCCTTAGACCTAAACCCGGAACCCCTAAAATCCTAAACCCTAAACCCCAGATCCCTTAACGCTAAACCCCGAACCCCTAAACCCTAAACCCTGAACCCGAAATCTTAAACCTTAGTCTCAGCCTAACCTTGGCTTCTTCCACACAAGAATGGGCTTTAGGGTTTAGAATCTGGGTTTAGGGTTTACTGGGTTGCTGTTAAGGAACTTAATGTTGAGTTACTATATTGGGGGTTTACGGTTTAGGGCTCAGGGTTTAGGATTTAGGGCATAGGGTTTAGGGTTTAGGATTTAGTTACTACATTGGGGAACCCTATTGATTACTATGTTTACATATATATGTATACACCCACTATGGTAACTTAATTTAAGTTCCTTAACAGCAGCAACGCAGTTTAGGGTTTGGGGGTTTGAGGAGCCCTTATATTCTGCATGATCTTCACTTGTCGGGGGCTTCCCCAAAATTATGGATTATCTAGTGTCTAGGGTGGTTATGTAAGGGAATGGAGAAGAGCATGGAGGTCAGTACTTAGGGTTTAGGGTTCTATTACCCCCTATAATGGAGAATCAAGTGGAAAAGAACATGGAAAATTGAATGGAAACTTGGATTACAAAGTGGCTTTTAGGGGCTCGATAGGGACAAAGCCCGGGTGTCTACGTTTTATGTAAAACTGGCACAGTTTTATCAACGTGCGCAGATCGCGGGCACACACTGCTAGTAAAATCAAATCACATAGACTACTGAAGTACTGAAGTTGTTTACCCTAAACCCTATAAACCCTAAACCCCCCCAAGACTCTAAACCGTTTTTTTACGGGAAACGATACGTCCACCTTTGTCGCGGCCGATATGTCCTTGGAATCCCAAGAGGCCTGTATTTCGACAAGTGCCCAAACGAAGATATCTCAAAACAAACTTATATAGTCCGTACTTGGGATCTAATCTCCTTGCAATCTCTTGCATCCCAGGGGTCCCTAGGACTAGGATGCCACTATGTTGAGAAAATCTGAAATCAGCTATGAGTTGGGTACTGCGCACACTCAGTAATCGTAGGATGGTACACATAGTAAAACTAGATATAGTTCTTAATATTACTCGTATTACAGACTGCCCTAGACCCTAACTCCTATAGACTTTTCCTATAGTTGCCCTAGGCCCCAAAACCTAAACCCTTAACCCGCAACTGGAAAATTGCACGCAGAACCCAAGGTATGAGCACGATGAAGTTACTGGCAAATTCTGGTGGTGTCACGCCACTTGGATTATATATAGGGGACTACTATAGGCTTTATTAAGGGGGGAGACTAGGAGTTTGGACTACGGCTCATATAGGCTTTGCAGTTTTTGTCTGTGCGGGGAAGGATTCCAGAATAAGGCTCCTTCAAAACACTTTGTTATGTATGTTCGTTAGCGGCAGCTTAGGACTTTAGTTTGTGATCCGAAAGAACCATCATTGCAGGGGCAATGCATGGGAGTGCTGGACTTCATCTATTAGGTTTAGATGACTCCCAACCCAGACTCGTTGGAAAAACTAGAACTGAGATCCCGTGTATAAGCCCATTATCACCCCTATGCCATGCGCGGTTTCTTTGTCTTAGCAGACATATAGAGGATGGGCATTGCATTTGCGTCGGAGGGTTTTTCATTGGAAAGCGATGCACGCTTACCAAAAACGACAGCACCTATATATGTATATATGTATACATGTACATATACATCTATATGTACACCAAAACTTGGAAAGCGATACGACATTCACCTTTCTTCCAATGACCAGTTGCCCAGCCAGCAAATAAAAAACGCACGTAACTTAAACCACACATTGTCTCTCCGTATGATTTTATGGGGTTAGAAGCTTAGACAGATGCCTCCTGGGGTCTGGGATAGTACCATTGGGGGATTCACTTATAACTTGACACTTTCATTGTACTCAGGACCCTAGCAACTACCGAAAGAGTGCCCACAGGGTAAAGACGATTATGTTATCCTCTCTCCCTGTATTCACATCATACTACTTGCAGTGGGTGAGCATTGGACCTTCCCATTGCTTCTCAGTTTTGTGGTGTCAAGTGGAGCAACTTTGAGTAAGGGTGCTTCATGCATGTTGCAGAGCGCCCTGTTGCTAAAAGGTCCCAACCAGCATCCCGAACCCTAAACCCTAAACCCTCTAAATCCTGGAAACCCTAAACCCTGAACCCCTAAACCCTAAACCCTAAACCGTCGTCATGCCAGGAGAGTGGCCGATTCTTTTTTGAGCCCCAGACGGCTTAAGTGCGATTGGCCGAAGACATGTCTTGAAATAAATATTACCATTATTACCCTAAACCCGACTATTACTATTATTACTAGTATTACTAATAATTCTGTTGGGTTTAGGGTTTAGGCGGAAGCTGTAGGGGCCATATGGTGTCAATTCAGGGTTTAGGGTTTAGGGTTTAGGATTTAGGATTTAGGGTTTAGGGTTTAGGATTTAGGGTTTAGGGTTTAGGGTTCCAGACATTTTGGGGGGGAATGGCTTTCCTTATGTAGCTGCCCAAAAGATCCTGGGCGGCCAAGCCTTTCGCCTGCCCAGGGTTATGGGTGTCTTAGTTTAGTAAGCCCTGAGGCCTAAGCAGCTGGCACTGATGTCAGGTGCTCGTTCTGCTAGTTCTGTTGGTTGTGCAAAGGATTACAGGGGCTGTCGCATATTCAGGCAGAACTTGAAGCGAATTGTAGCCACATTCAGAGGTTCGCTTGACTTAGTATATCTGCGTGTAAACTTTGAATGCTTATGACAGTCTCTTAAGCTGTCATCATATGCACTCGCTAAGAAGCAGTGAAATTACCCTAAACCCTAAACCCTAAACTTCATCATGTTCCACGACACGTCTTTTGGGTCAATGGGCTTGCTAGCAATTGCGGAGTGCTTCAGATTAAGCGTGTGGGGTTTAATTGTTGGAATTTAGGGTTTCAAGGGTTTAGGGTGTGAAGGTTTTAGTGCTCAGGGTTTGGAGTTTACGGCACATCAGAAAATTGTTGTATGCCGTCCACCTTTGCATATTTAGTGTCGATTAGTTTTGACAGCTGTGACCGTCATCCTTCTTGTTAGTTCCCTCAGTTCCCTCCCCTAATGCTAGCAACCCCCCGCCTCCCTACAATAGAGACCCACCCAATCTGGTACCATTATATAATGAGGAGCAGAATTTAGCTGGGGGTATGCAAATTCATGATCAGAAGGGAAGTATTTTGTCTTGTCATTTTTCTAGTGTTCTAGGGCTTGAATTCGTACGGTTAACCAGGTGGCTTTTACACAGGCCACCAAAGCTTCTGAAAATCATCTAAGCTGCCTTCTCTGCCGTGTTACAACTAAGCAATTTCTATATGTGTGGTTTGCCCACACAAGCCTAGCCCCTTATAGACTTCCTAAACCTTGAACTTCTTGCGCCCTTGCACCCACCTGGCACCTCCGCGCAAAGTTCCATTGATTACAGGCATATAGCCCCCCTTAAATAGATAGAATATAGTGTTTAGGGTTTATGGTTTAGGGGTAAAAGTCCCCCGTAAGTAGATAGAATACGGCATTGGGTATTCTATAGTAAGATCCCCATATACCCCATATTCTACCTACTTCAGGGGGGCTATAGGCTTTGAACCTGTTTTCGGATGCGCTGCTCAGTCAGATCCTCTGTCCTGTTGTATGTTCTTTTGGAAACATGATTACAAGGTCATGGCTCTAGCAGTGTCCTGAAGACAATGTTTAGTTTTTGCTGTCTGTAACCTCCCAATATGCCCTAAACCCTAAACCCTAAATATTTCACAATGGGAGGTTTCCAGCGCAGATTCAGGGATCAGAAACACAGTTCCATTAGGGTTATATTAGGCTATATAGGGATATTGGAAAGAAAATGGAAACTACTATCTAGGGTTTTGGGATTCGGGTTTAGGGTTTCAGGTCTCCAAAGAAACATGGGGGGTTTCCTACATAGCTCATCTGATGCGAGAGGGCTCCGAGGCGGGCTGTGCGCTCTCTTTCGTCCTCGCAGCCCTCTCGCATACAAACGTAGTCTCCCCAACAAAGTCCGGGATGCACAACTTTTACAACCTATAGGGACATCCGAAATCATTTTCAATTCCTGGCTGTTATAAGATAATCCTTCTAACAACCAAAAAAACTAATCCTTAGTGAGGTACTGAAGTTACAACTTGCATGGAAATAAGATACTCCAGACCGTGATGCGGGAGACTATGTTTCTTTGTGCATTAGCATAGAAGCCTTTGGTTCTTGGCTCTTGCAGGCAGCGAGCAACCCATTTCCTAGAAATGGACAGCACTCATCCTCACATGTAACCCCCAGCCCTAGATCCTAGTTAACCCAGCCCTACACTCTAAATGTGGGTTTCCTAAAATTTTGGGTACCTTTTTGGGGGTCCCTATAATAAGGATTCTAGTCTATTGGGGTCCCTCATTTTGGGAAACTACCAATTCCTAAGCCCGAACCCTAAACCCCAAACCCATAAAGCCCAAAGCCCTGGCCTCGAGCTCAAATCCCTTGCAGGCTCGAGGTTAAGGATGGTGGGTGTTTGGCTTCATACCTGGAACCCTAAACTAAAGTCCCCCTTAAGTAGATAGAATAGGGCTTTGGGTATATTATAAGAAGATCCCCATATACCCCATATTCTATCTACTCAAGGGGGCCTATACCTCCTCTTGCAGAAGGAGAAAGATTCAAT
>CAJNIZ010045029.1:1166-46831 GCA_905231905.1 Symbiodinium pilosum
CAGTAATTTAGGACAATCCCCACCTACTTTTGGCTAAGACGACTCGATTTTGGTGCGGAAAAGTTCCCGAGGAGATGACGTGGGAAACGTAGTGCTAAGACACTGGAACACTCGTCCTTCAAGACGGCAATCTAAGGATGACAATGTAGGGAATGTGTCGCACCTCACATAACATGTGAGGCTCTGCATCTTATCGCGCTACCTCTCAAGAACTGCACACTTGCATCCTTTTTGGAAACCTTGCGCTAGTGCACTTTGGCACTCCACTGGCTGCAGCGCCTCGAATGTTGCAAGCCCCAGAAAGACGACGTGGGAGTGGGAAGCTTCGCACAGAACTCAGAAGTCCCTTGGCAGAAGTTTAGGGTCCAGAGTTTGAGTTTTAGAGCTTAGGGTTTCAGGCCCCCGTAGTAAGGAAAATCGCATCTGAGGGTATAAGTCTTTGCTCCTTATATCATCAGTTCTCAAAACAAGAACCACAAAGAAGAGACAACACGTTTCGGGAAATCTCGACTTCTCAGCAGAAATTCGCGGCGCATGCGAAACTTCCGGACCAGCATGGGCTATTACGGGGTATAGGGTCTCCTACCACTAAAACCTACATGTAAAGGATGCACTAACGTCTGAACTCTAACCTCTAACCCCTAGATAACCCAAAATAATCCATTATAGTAGCTTCCATTTTCTTGTCCACTCCTTCATGCCCAGATATCCTAAACCTTAAACGCTAAACTGTAAACCCTCAACAGCTAACCCTAAATCTTCAGCCCTAAACCCTGAACCCTAAACCCTTCACCCGAAACCCCTAAACCCTAAACCAGAAACCGTGTTCTAATAGCCCATTCTGATGAATCACTGTGTTTTGAAGATGGCTTGGTTTTCGCCGAAGCCAAACATCACGGATGCCTTCCGAAGGCGCTTGGAGCTAAAGGTTTCGGATTTAGGGTTCAGGGGTTAGGATTTAGGGTTTAGGCTTCAGGGTTTAGGATTTAGGGTTTAGAGTTTAGGGTTTAAGGTTTCAGACCAAGGCTTCTAGATCTATGTGGCACTTAGGACCCCTACTAAGGGTTCTTGGGTAGTGGAAAAGAAAATGGAAACTACTGTGCTATAGGGGTATATAGGGATTATATGGGGGGTTGGGGTTTAGGGTTTAGGGTTCAGGGTTTAGGATTTAGGCTATAGGGTACTTAGAACCCCTACTAAGGGTTAACCCTTAGGTACCTATGCTAGGAGTATATGGGAATTCCAATGGGCTGAGGGTCTAAGGTCCAAGCTAAGTCTGAAGGAGGAATGGGGTTGGGGGTTTTTGGGGCTTAGAGTGAGGTTTGGGGTATAGGGATTGCAAGTGAAACTTGTAGCCCTCGCTCGCTGCCTCAGGAACTCATGCTCACGCACGCGAAGCATGCTATGGATCAAAAGAAGGCGGGGGCCCTTAGAGTGTCTGTGCTGTAGCTCCGGTAGAACCCGAGCCATCCCTGGACCTCACGAGCCCTACCGGATCCTGGCATACGTCTTGTGCATCCAGACTACCACGCTACCCCGCTTTCATGGTAGCGGAGCCTTAGTGGCTCATCAACTTCCAGGGCAACTTCTTTGTGTGGCTCTGATTGTCAGGGGAACGACTATCAGAGATCTATGAGCGGGAGCGCTGGTGAGAGCTCCACAACCAGTGCCGCTGGCACTCGTACAAAAGACGGGACACCGACATGGAATGGAGAGGCCAATTCCTTTGTCGCCTACGAGGAGGCGGCGCTGTTGTGGGAGCAATCTTTGACTTGGGAGAAACGTTACACTGCAGGACCCCGTTTGGTCCAGGAGCTGACGGGAGCAGCAAAGCGGCTGGTGGCCGGCAGAGACCCAGGATGGGTGGCCTTTCGGGGAGGGGTTACGCTCCTGATGGATCACCTCCGGAAGGCGCTCGGCAAACCTCGCGTCAATGAGGTAGCGGATCTCCTAGCCACCTACAACAAGGGATGCAAGAGAAAGAGTCAAGAGAGCAGGAACGAGTATGTGACCCGGAAGTTCGAAGCATACTTCAGGGCCAGTCAGGCTCTCAAGAGGGTGGCGCCTCACTATGAGTCCGAGGGCGTCACCAACCTTCCCGAGACCTCTACATGGAGCCGGCGATCCAGTGGCGATAGCTATGGCTGGTATGGACAGAACACCGGCGACACCGAGAGCGCAGGGGCCAGGACCCAGAGCGCCTCAGAAGGAGCCACCCAAGAGACTCCCAGCACGGCGGCAGGTTCCGAGGCCAACTCTTGGGACGATGCTGCCTGGCGTGCTTGGAACAGCCGGTGGAACAGCTGGAGCAACTGTCGTATCGGCCTCAGTGGGACTGGTCATCCTCGGCTTCCTCAACAGGTTCCATCCAAGAAGGCAATGGGAGGCAGAAAGGATGGTACCTACTGGCAGATGCTGGACTCGACCATGGGGAGAAGAACCTGGTGATGACGGCTCTGGGGGGGACTTCTCCCCTGCCCGAGTGGCGCAAGAGCTGCGCAACCAGTTCCCAGAAGCTGAAGTCCGACGGCGAGACCACGGACGCCGCTATCAAGGTTTCCTTGGAGACATCCCCGAGGAGGCGGACGAGGACCTCGAGATCCAGGATAACACCACAGCGGAGCTGATGGACGAGGGCATGACGGCAGAGGGAGCGGCCTTAGTGGTGGATGCGGAAGCTCAAGCACAGGAAGCTATGGCTGCCTTACATCAAGCCCGCCGCACCCTACGTGATGCCCGCCAACGACAACAGCAGGTGAAGCAGTCTTGGAAGTACTACACCTCGGGAGCTCCTGGCAGGAACATCTCATGTGGCTCCTCAGATCCGGCTCGGGATGATTCCCAACTGGACTGCCTTGGAGGAGAACCTCAACAAGCCCCTTTCGTCTGCTACCTCCACCCCGTGGACACCGAGACGGAGGAGGCCCACAACGGCTTCGCCCAAGAGAAGGACAACGAGGACCACGAGCAGGCCTACCACAGCGGCTTGCGGCTGGAGCTTCCCACAACACAGGAAGCTGCGCGAGAAGGCATGGCCGTCATAGACGGAGTGTGGCAGCGGTGGAGGCAGTACTTCGCAAGAACCTTCGCGACCATGGCGAGAGCCGCCTCAAGGGCATTATCACGGAGGGGGTCCCCACGTTCTCCTTCGGGAACTCCACTGAGGACCGCTGTTTGAGCACGGCCAGGCTGGGAGTGAGCGCCAACGGCGCACTGGCAGAGATTAGCGTCCACACGTTACAAGGCACAAAGTCCCATACTCCTCAGTATTGAAACCCTCCGCAGGTTAGGAGCCCTGATAGACTTTAGCTCTGACCATGTTGTTTTTCGAGCCTCGATCCGCGTCGGTCGTGAAGCTCGGTCGAAGCCCCAACTTTTGTCCCTCACAAATGATTGGCTGGGGGATGCGCACCTGGCTGAAGCTGATGTGCCAGGGCTGGCAGCTTACTTGAAGCCCCTGTAGGGACATCTCCTTCTGAGAGTTTTTCAGGGCAGTGTGTACAGATTACCCAAAGTTACTCTGCTGATAGGGAACCCCAAAGTGATAGTGGTAGTAAGGGTTGTAGGAGTGAATTTCCAAACAGGCAAGGGAGTGCTGTGCAGTCCGGCAGTCATGTCTCTGAAGCAGCAGTACATCATGGAGCTTCCAAAGCCGCAGTAGCAGCTTGTGTACGTGGCAGCAATCCTGGCTTACCAGCACCCCATTGCTTCCCTGTACCTGGTGCTTCACAGCATGGCCAACCTGAACTCGATGACCCGCGGAGACCTCGTCCTCATCCTGAAGACGTATGGCGAAGAGCCACCGACTTCATGGACTCGCATGGACTTGCTTCACCGCATCGACGAGCTGGTGGAGTCGAAGGAGATCGAGGTCCAGACGGGCAAGAAGTCGGGCACCACGCTCCAAAAGGCGGTCAGCGAGTTGAACAAGGCAAGCCGGAAAAAAGCGGACTTGGTCCACCATGCGCAGACCAACTTGCTGCTCAATGTGGGCCCCAATGCCACGACTCCGGTGATCCAGAAGGCGGCCATGGAGAAGCTCCTGACGGAGATTGCGGGCGAGGACAACGACCTCATGGGCTTCGGCAAGTTCGCTGGGAGGACTTACCTCGATGTGAAGACCAACGAGGCAAGCTACTGCCAGTGGGCGAAGACCACATACCAGGAAGAGAGTACGTCAACCTACCTGAAGAGGTTCGTGGTTCGTGGAGTATCTCCTTCTGCCCGACTCCTCCGAGAAGAAGAAGATTCCTATCAAGTGCAGCCCCAAGAAGATGGCCGGGAAAGCAGGCTATGTGGACCCGAAGGTGAAGACGCTCCCACATCGCCACCGAAGAGCTCCCCGGCAAGCTCCTCGACCGAGGCCACGGTCACCCAGCTCACGCAACTGGTGGGCGAGCTGATTGCAGAGGTCAAGGAGTTGAAGGAGGAGAAGGCGGCGGCCGTCCCGAGGAAGATTGCCGCGAAGTCGGATGTGACGATGGGAGCGAGCAGCCAGGACATCCGATGAGTCAAGTAGCGGCTAATGCACTTGCGTATAAATCCCAACTTGTGGCGCCCAACATGTTTGAGGACCTTACTGGTAACAGTTGTCTAGAACTAATGGAGATTGCCTGTGAACCGGACAGTCTGTTAGCCAGTGCTGCGCAAGCAAGGACGGGCCGAAGTGATGCTGCTTGTAGGAGCTCACTTTGGTGTGGGCATGATCTTGCAACCTCCGCAGGGTTGAGTCAGGTGCTTGAACAAATTAGGGTCTATAGGCCCTAAGCGCGTTTGGGTTTCCCCTCCTTGTGGCCCATATAGCCCTCTCCAAAATGTTAATCAGAGGACACCTGCACAGGTTCAAGACCTCAAGCATAAGCGGGCAACGGCCCAGCGCATCTATGAGAGTACTCTTGAGATCGTAAAAGTTTGTCTCCAATTGGGGATACATGCCACGGTTGAGCTTGCTGAGCGCTGTGAAGCCTGGAGATTGCCCGTCTTTCAGAAATTAAGGTTCTTTGCATACGGCGGTGACCAAGGGCTGTTCGGTGGGGTTAAAGGGTCAGGATGGAAGTCTCATGCAAAAGGGATGGCGCATTGTGACCTCTCATGCTAGACTGGCGGAAGTCATGCATAAACCATGTAGTTGTCCTACCAACTATAAACATGCCAAATGTGAAGGGAAGAATGCCACCGCGTCTGCAAGGTACACCAAGGAGTATGTGCGTCTTGCCGTTGAAGCTTTAAGCCGGGAAGGGGATTTCCAAAGGGTGGTTGAAGAGTGTTCGGGGAAGAGTCAATTGCCTTCGGGGTTCGGTTTGGGGTTGATGTGTACGTGTTCGGAGTCTAAGGAAACTTGTGGGAGCTGTCTTCTTGATGATTCCGCAGTGGAGGGTCAGCCGGAACAGCCTCAAGCCTACATGTCCGTGCAGGAGAACCAAACCCTGAACCAACAAGCGAGGGAACTCCAACAAAAGCCCCAGAATCTCACCCTTCAAGAACTTGAGCACTTTCTTCAACACCACCCCCTCACGAACCTGGGAAAAACCCGTAGGAACAGCGAAGCACCCCAAGCCTACCAGGTCTTTGGATCCTATGCCTTTGGCAACCATTATGGACTCACTGGGAAGACTCGTGGTGTGCGGAGTTGTGTAGATACATCAATCGTATCCTCAAAAGGGTCATGCCCAAAGACATGCATTGGACCTCCTTCGCCCTGAATCATGGAACCATGATGCCGATCCATAAAGACTACAACAACGACGCTCAGTACCCCAACGGCAGTGTGGGTTTTGGTCAGTATACCGGGGGGGGGGTTGTGGATTGAAGGTTCTGAGGTTCAGGGTGACAATGTAGGCAAGGTTTCTGTTCGGGAAAATGGTCAAGGGGAAGTTCTGGAAGGCAGGGAGTATGGGATCCACTTGAATCCGGTTGTGTTTTCTCCTAAGTTGAGGCATGGTTCTTGTGAGTGGGAAGGAGACCGCTGGGTTCTGACGGTGTTTGTGAGTAGGAACTGGCAGTGCCTCTCTCAAGAAGACTTGCAAGAACTGAAGGAGCTGGATTTCCCGGTTCCCCAAGAGTCCTTGCAAGCAGCTTACCCGGCCGAACACAGACCTGGGGACCCCCAACATCCCGAGAACATTGAACGTATCAAGAAGCAATTGTATCTTCTTCATTGTGCTACTGGACACAGTAACCCCAGACACATGGAACAGGCTCTTAGGAAACGAGGCGCTGATGCTCAGACCCTGCAGTTGGCCAAAGACTTTTCATGTCCTGTGTGCAGTGAAAAGAGCAAACCCCAACCTCGTAACCTTGCTGCTCTGGAACCCTTGCCCCCGAAACTGGCTACCATTAGCGCTGACGTGGGACACTGGGTTCATCCTCATACCCATGAATGTGTCCAGTTTATGCTTGTCATCGACGAAGGCTCTCGTTTTCGCACTGCTAGAATTCTGAGTCAGGGATCGAGACAAAGCCCGAATGCCCAAACGTGTCTCCGCTATCTCCAGGAGGGATGGGTGCAGTACTTCGGACTCCCGAGATGCCTCAGGCTCGATCCAGCAGGGGTTTTCAGGAGCACGGCTGTAGAAGAGTGGTGCGATAAACATGGCATCTTCTTAGACATAGTGCCTGGAGAAGCCCACTGGAAAGTGGGAACTTGCGAGAACGCGGTCCAAGGCGTAAAGAATGTCATGGATAAGTTGAGCCATCATGAAGAAGGAATCTCCGCACAGGAGGCCTTGGCAGAGGCCGTAGTGGCCTTCAACCACAAGGAGCTCGCGCGGGGCTTCTCTCCGGCCCAGCACATACTGGAAAATGCATCTGGAGAGTTTGAAAGAGCAGTACAGAGAAGAGCTGAAGCAGAGAAAGCCCAGACTGAATGGCAAGCAGCGCAGCGAATTACGCAAGCCAAAGACTCTTGACATCGTCCCAGCTACAACTACCGCCCCGGAGAGCTTGTCTTCTATTGGAGGACCCAGGAGGCGAACAAAGGACGCCGGCAACCTGGAGGAAAGCATGGCCGATTCCTCGGGCCAGCCAGAATATTAGCAACTGAAAACCGACGAGATCGGGGAGGTTCGAGCCGGTGGAGCTGTATGGTTGGTCAAGGGCCGGTCCTTGCTGAAGACCAGCCCTGAGCAGCTGCGCAGGGCGACTGAGAGAGAGGAGATGTTAGAGGCTCTCTCTGAACCAAGCTCCCAGTCCACTCCATGGACTTTTCACACTGTGGCAGAACAGGTGGGCGGCAACAAGTTCGAGGACATCAGCAAGGAAGTGCCTGATGTGACAGAATGGCAGCGAGCTCAAAGGCCGGAGGAAGAGATCCAGCCAACCAGGTTCCGACTACGGAGGAAGCGGCCTGCACCGGAAACCACCCGCGACGAGGAGGAAGAGGCGATTGACATAGGCCCCGAAGAAGAACCCGGAGGACCAACGAGAGGGCGATCGCGAAGCAGGGAGAGACCCCCACGGGGCTCAACGACAGAGGCGACCGCGTGGTGGTCCACCATTCCAGAACGTGAGTGGCCAGAGACACAAGCAAGCTACTGGTGTGAGAGAGATGCAGCTATGGAAATAGAGATCCCGATGCCCGAATCCAAACGTGGGATGAACAAGGCCTTGGAGGATCTTGGAGCCTACTTTGTGAACAACCTCAAACGAAGGGCGGTGGAACTGTCAGAAAAGCGCATGACGGCTGAGGAAAAGGAAGAATTTCGAGGCGCAAAGGGCGTCGAGATTCGTAACTTCCTTGCATCAGAAGCTTTCCAAGTGCTTCCTCCCCACCTTCGTCCAGACAAGTCACAGGCGATAGGAATGCGCTGGATCTTGAGTTGGAAACTCAAGGAGGATGGGACTCGCAAAGCCAAAGCGAGGGCCGTCCTCCTGGGCTATCAGGACAGCGCGTACGAGCACCGTGCGACCACTTCACCTGTGATGACGCGTCAGACACGACAGATGGTGGCCCAGTTGGCAACGTGGAAACGCTGGAAGCTGAGCAAGGGAGACGTCACCGGAGCTTTTCTGCAGTCCCGAGAGTATCCTGATCAACTGTATTGCATACCGACTCCTGACATATGTGAAGCTTTAGGAGTGGCGCCAGGCACGGTGACCCGCGTTCAGAAAGCCTGTTACGGCTTGGTGGACGCTCCACTCGAGTGGTGGAGATCAGTGGACAGCTTTCTGCAAGAACTCGGGTTCCAGAGAACCTGGGCTGACTCTTGCTGCTGGGTACTCCGCAAAGGCGGGGTACTCAAAGGGGTCATTAGTGGGCACGATGATGACTTTTTGTTTGCTGGAAAAAGTGGCGATCAGTTCTGGGAAGACAAGTTAGAGGCCATCAAACAGAAGTTTAAATGGGGAGCATGGGACACGGGATCCTTCACTCAGTGTGGTGTGCTTGTGGAACAGGGACCGGCTGGAATTCACCTGTCCCAGCCCAGCTATTTGGACAGTCTCAATGAAATAGGGGTCTGCGCGTCTCGTAGAAAGGATAGGTCTAGTCCCACCTCGGACAAAGAAAAATCCCAACTGCGAGCATTGTTAGGAGGACTCAGCTGGCACGCCTCCCAGGTCGCTCCCTACCTGGCCGCTGAAGTTAGTCTGTTGCTAACCGAGGTAATCCGGTGGGTGCACAGTGAAGCACAGCTGGCCAACTCTCTGACGAAGGCCAACGGCATGAGAGAGTACGAGCTGTATAGCAAGATGGGACATCGATGGCGACTCGTGGAGGACACCAACATGATGTCTGCTCGCCGGCGGAAGGAGGCCGGACTACAACCTCTTGAGCAAGCCCAAACTTGTTTGGAAAAGGGGACTAAAGATGTAGATCAGCAGAGTAACGCGCAGAGATAATGTTCCAGAGTGCCGAGAAGTGGCCACTCACCTTTCCATTTCGGGGAAAACCCTGGGGGGAGGGGGGCATGCAAGTGAAACTTGTAGCCCTCGCTCGCTGCCTCAGGAACTCATGCTCACGCACGCGAAGCATGCTATGGATCAAAAGAAGGCGGGGGCCCTTAGAGTGTCTGTGCTGTAGCTCCGGTAGAACCCGAGCCATCCCTGGACCTCACGAGCCCTACCGGATCCTGGCATACATCTTGTGCATCCAGACTACCACGCTACCCCGCTTTCAGGGATTATAGAGTGGGCTTGGGGCTGAGAGATGATGTTATGGATTTAGGGCGAATATTTTACATACTTTTGGGGTTTAGGTACTTACTTGGTCCCTGAGGGGAAGAGCAATATATTTTTTGGCACTGTTCGTATTGCTATTATTACTGCCTTGCTTCTGCCTGTCTGAAACATATATTTCAATTGCAGAGGGCCCTAGACTCCAAATAGCAAACCTTACACCCAGACCCTAAGCCCGAAGCCCTAAACCCTAAACTCTAGACCCTAAACCCTGAACCCTAAACCCTGAACCCTAAACTCTAAACTCAAACCCTAAACCCTAAAACCTAAACCCTAATCCCTAAACCCTAAACCCCAAACTCCAAACACCTGCCAAATTTCATTGATACCCATTTAGGACACCTAGCATAGCAATGAGCATCAGCCAACTTTCCTATCCCCTCAACGATGCTGCATTTTGGCACTTTTGGGCCTATAGTGGTGTCCCATTATTTATGAAAACCGCGACATATTGATGTAACTGTTCGTGAGCACGGCAGTCTCCATGGTGTTGCTGAGTTTTCTCAACCCAGGCACATAGGAGCTAGGGTTTAGGGTTAAGTCCTTCGGCCCCAGGGTTAAGCTTTCATGGCTTACCTGGACCCTTCGATGTACTTGGCTTTAGAGTTTGATAACCTTGTTGGGTACTGATTTCTGTGAGATCGGCCAGAAAGCCTGAAGCCTAACTTCCAAATCGTAGGCCCTACACCCTAAATCCTAAACCCTAAGCCCAAAAAGCAATATTTTCGAGGGTTAAGTTGGCCCTTTTTGGCAAGGGCTTGGGGCTGACTCGGGTCTTTTCGATGCGTGCTTAGGGTTTAGAATTTGGGTTTTACGGTTTAGGGTTGAGGGTTGACAGGACATAGGAAGCCCCCTTGCTCCACATCGGAAAAACGTTTAGAGGGATCGCAACACCCCAAATTGTTTTGATGGGTTTCATATATCTTTCTAAGAAACCATGATTGGAAGCAAGCTTTACATCCCGCTTGGTTAACCCTAAAACCCTAGACCCCAACCCTATTTGTGGTTCAGGAAATCAGGTTAGCATTGCAACGTTGTTAACCTAAGGGCACCAAAGCTATACTCTGTCACCCAAGACAAATTGAAAAAACACCTAAACCCTAAACCCTAAACCTACCTTGTCCCAGTTGCTGAAGTCCCTAGGCCCAGAGAGGCTATTAGCTTTCATTATGAGAGAACTGGAACACAAAAGCTATCCTAAACCCTACCTGCCCAGCTACTCCCTACTCCCTAAACCCTAAACCCTAAACTACCTTATGTGCCTCCTGAAGGTCTTCGAGCGCGCCATACTGCTGGTAGCGGATAAGACCTGCTGCACAAGCGCAAACCCTGCAAAGGAGAGGGTGTAGAGTTTGGGGTTTAGGTTTTAGGCGTGAATGTGATAGTATCTGAGCGGCAATATGAAGATCATTACTGGATCTAGTGTGCAATGCCTGAGCTACCTTCATTTGTAGGCCAGCTCGATTTAGGGCAAGAATATGGTCTTTGTCAAGCTGTTTCCTTTTGGGCTCCTCCTTAGATACAGCCCCGCCATTTAGGGTACCTAAGATCAGACCATGATTTTGACAACCTGCCCGGCTCCCATAAGCCTCCTGTACAATCCGGTTATCCACATCATTTGCCATTTGTTTCCCTAAGCTTGTTTTGCTGAAGTCACAGGAATCGCGATAAGTTGTGGTTGTGCTGCGGCAAGTCTCAGCGGTGACGAGGCAGAGCATTTAGGGTTTACCTGGGTTTAGGGTAAAGGGCTTCAGGCGTGACGAGGTAAAGCATGTAGACCTTACCGCCAAGTTCCACACCAGGTATGACGACTGCTATGCAGACAATGAGGATGGGGATTCAGGCTCAAGCAAAAGTCTGTGCGTTCAAGTTGTCACTTACACACACACTGGCTAGCCTTTCCTGGTAGATATGCGGGACGATAGGTTGTTTAGTGCCATAACCGTCAACGCGAGGTATTTCCCTGCCTCTTCTCTGTATGGTGCACCTAGTTTATAGGTTCAAGGAGCCTTACGCCCAGGGTACAACCCTTGAGTAGCCAATCACCTGATACGACTCTCGCAACCTCAGCCACCTAATAATTGAGGTCCCTGTATAGTACGTAGCATACCATTCTACGATGTACTAAGTGGTCCACTCGGTTTAGGACTCCGGGTTTGGGGTTGATGTCCCTCTACTGTAGCATATATCCTACACTGACGCACTTGATCCCATCATGATAATCCTCGAGAATCTTCACGTTCACGTGTAGAAGAACTCCAACGCCGCAGTCCTTCATCCCGAGCTGATCTTTGAAAGGCGAATTTAGAAGACGCGAGCAAGTGTCAGCACTAGCTGCTTCAGTGGTTCCAAGTCATTCTAAGTTGCTTCGCTTGGCAAAGTACGTCCTGCCAAAACGCAAGCAGGCAAAGCTTGCCCCTACAAAAAACCCTACAATTCAGCCAAACAAAGTTCCTGGGCTGAACAGCTGCACCCGTATATCCCTCCTGAGAGCTCGAAGCGCCACAGTTGTGCTAGCAATCATGCGACATTTTGACATTTTTGCAGTCCATTGCCCCGAAACTTTCTAAGTGGAAGTGTCTAAACTTCAAAATGTATAGAAGACTGGCCTTGTTGACCATCTGTGGCGGTTTGGGCTACTGTTTTGCCTACTTTGGACCCTAAACCCTAAACCCATGTGTCTAGAGCGACCTTGGGCATCGATGTTCAGCCGTTCTCGGATCGTCCGAAGCGCCTTGCACACAGGGGCTGTTGAGGTGCAAGGTTGAAATTGACATATAACAGGGTTTTGGGTGGGTTGAGGGATTAGCGTTGAGGGTTTAGGGTTTCTCCTTAGGTAGATAGAATATGGGTTACATGGGGATCTTATCATTTATTGGGCAATTCCATGTTCTAGCTACTTAAGCGGGCTATAATTAGGTAAGGAACTGCCCAGACCGTGACACAATCATGCAGAACGGGCTAACTAGTGGTCTATCAGTTCCACTACTATGACCTGTGAATGCGGTGTAGCGTGAGATCAGTACCGAAGGGTGATGGTCTCAACATCAGTCCTGCACGTTGTTTCCTCGGAGTATCTACACTAGCTGTCACTTGCTAACTCTGAAGCATTTCCGTGCGCACGCTCGAGACCTTTGTCTCGTTTGGCAGGAACAAATTTCAAATCACTATCGTTCCAGGGAAAATTCTTGACATATTGACATTGACCATGAAGCTCAAGCGTTGGCCTGCCAACTTCACACGTTGGCCTGAGGGACCTCAAGAATAAAGGGTTGCAAGCTGTAGTTAGGAAAAGACTCACTGCTGTCTTGACAAAAATTTAGGTTGTCAGAGCTCCGCATCATAAATCAAAGGATCATCCGTTGAAATTATCTTTCAATATCACGGGCCCCGTCTAGAGGGAAAAACTAGAGCGTGCATACGGGACTTCTTTTGGAAAAACACTTCTGTTGCTACCGAAGTCTGAAGTGAGTCCCTGAATCCAAACCTGTGCGATTAATTCAGAACCCTGAACCCTACAACATAAATGCAGGGTCATTGGTAGCCGGTGGTTATTACGGTTATTATTGTGATAAACATTCCAAGCCCTAAGCCCTACAACCCATGATCCAAAATCATGAATACAGCTATCCATATGTATATATGTATATATATGCCCTAGGACCGATCCTCAAAACCCAAGGCAAAGCACCCAATGCCATATGCCCTAACTAAAACAACAAAAGATTGGATCTCAAGGTCTACAACCTAAACGCCAAGGCTATGAACACAAAGCCCTAAACCCTCAGCCTTAAATGGTAGACCCTGAGCCCTAAGCCCTAGACCCTGGCCCCTGGCCCTTAACCCCCAGCCGTAAACCCTACACCCCCAAACCCCAAACTCCGAACCCCTAAACTTAGCCCACATTACCCTAGGAAGACAATATGGATCTTTTCTCAATAAATCTAAGGAAGCCCATACCCCAAAAATGTAGAGGATCCCTGAACCCCGTCATCTCCCTATAAGATCCCCTATATCCCCCTTTAAAGGATCCCCAACAAACATGAAGGATCCCTAAACCCTATGACATATCTCCCTATAATATCCCCTAAATCCCCTATATATATATAACTTTAAAGGATCCTTAACATTGATCCAGTTTTGCCCTGCATCCCTACACCCTGGCTGGTTCCCTCCTCGGACTCGGTCTGAATCTTCCTCTGTTCTGCGTTGGCCTGGGCTTCCTGCAAGGAATTGCGGTTTAGCAGAGGGATGAGGGGTTCAGGGTTTAGGGCTCAGGGCTCAGGATCAAAGACGAGTGCTAAGCTCCGAAACCCATACATAAACCTATAGCCCCACGCCCGAAAACCAGACACTCCAAAGCCCAAATCCAACACCCTAAATCCGAAATTTCAGACTCCAAACCGAAACCCCTAAACACCTAAATTCTCATCCCTAAGCCCCGAGCTCTAGGCACTTGTAAACTCGAATCCAAAATCCCAAAACCCTAAACCCTAAACCGGGAAACCCCACAATCCGGAAGTCCTTGGTGGTGATTGTGTAGTTTGCCTGACCATCCGCTAAGATGACCTTGGTTTAGGGTTTAGGGTTTAGGGTTCAGGGTTTCGGGTTTAGGGTTTAAGGTTTTAGGGTTCAGGGTTTAGGTGGTGATAGAGAAGCAAAAAGATCAGCAGGAGTTAGAGTTTAGGAGAAAGAAGGGTCGAGAGCTTGTGTAAAGAATCGCTTGCCGTTAAGGTCGATGTTCCAAAAATTCAGGATGTAGAGTTTAGGGTTTCGGGTTGGGTACCTAGGGCTTTGGCACAAGTGACGGTAGGACGGGTGTTGAGTAGGTATATGAAAATTGGGCACTTGGACCCTTAGGGCAGATTTCTCCCCTAAACCCTAAACCCTAAACCCTAAACTGCCCTAAACCCTTAACCCTAAACCTGAAGAGATGAAAGTTTAGGGCCCAAATACCATTCAGATTATGTTAGGGTTTAGGGTTTAGGGTTTAGGGAACCCTAGGCCACCAATATTTGAGTCCTTGGACCTTTGGGACTAACCCTTATCCCTAAACCCTGAACGGTAATCCCTAACCCTAATTCCCAAACCCTAAACCCACATCCCAACCGAGACCTCTGAAATACTTAGAGTACTAGCCTCAGTAGCCCTATTTCAATTCTGAGCACTAAACCCTAATTTTCAAACCCCATCCTCTCAAAAACCTTATACCTCAGCACCCAAATATGTAGAATAATGGCTCTTGGGCTATGTTTATGGGGTGTTGGGCCATTATTGCACCTACTTTTGGGGTCCAGGTAACTTGTAACGCAATAATCCTTGCCTAAGCCCCCCAAAGTATGAAGAATAATGACCTTGTTTGACCACTTTGAAAGGTTTTGGGCTATGATTTCACCCTAAACCCTAAACTGCGGGGGTTCAGGCGAGCCTTAACCCAAAAACCCAGACCCTACTCCCTACGCGCAACTTTCTGTGGACCCCGAACCTTTGATTTTATCCTTTGCGAAGTGATAGCGCCCGGTTCCTGTGTCAACTTTGGACTCAAAGGCCTGCAGGGTGGGTTTAGGGTTTAGGGTTTAGGGCCCCTAAGTTACAATCCTAAATAAAGGGATTGGGGGTTAGGGTTTAGGGTTTGACCCTAAACCCTAAACTCTGAACCTTAGGTTCTAACTTGGGTTAAACCCTAAACTCTGAACCTTAAGTTATAACTTGGGTTTTAAGTAACTTCCAATGGAGATAACTATAATTTCAGGTCCTGTAAATTCTCACCGTGGCATTTATAAGTCTAGCTATCTAATTAGGGGGCACCACCCTGGGAGATGTGAAAAGGGTCTCCGTACCCAAAGAGGAAGACAATGTTAAGGGTTAAGATTTACGGCTCAGGGGTTTGAGAGTTTAGGGTTTGGAGCATACTGGTTTGATTAGAGAATTTGGCCAATTACAAAAATTAGGCGTTAGGGTACTATGTGGTACTGAACATGTCGCCCCAATATAGGAGATCCTTTTTATGGGAAAATGAACCTGGTTTCGACAAGCGCGAGGGGATTTCTGCCGATCCTCCCCCCCTCTGAAACTATCTACTCCTAAACCTGACAACCCTATAACCCCTCTAGCCCTACACCCTATAAACTCTAAACCCTAAAACCCCCTGCCCAGAGTACTACCTCCAAACCCTAAACCCTTAAAGGTTGGAACCGTTCGGTACAAGGATCCTTCCCCTCCAAAGGGCCCACTGGTTTTTGGCACTACGTAAGGGGTTTAGGGTGTTGGGTTTAGGGTAGTAATTGTAGTGCAAGTTTTGGGTAAGTATATGTTTATTGGGTACTTGGACCCTCAGTCTACTCCAAAGGCCTGATAGGAGCCGTCGGTTTGTAGCTTCTGGTTTCGCTTCATCAGAATTGGCAGGGTGCCCGTATCCGCAGGTCCGAGATATTGTGCCTAAACGTACCTACATAGATATGCGCCAAGGGGTCAAGTATGTCCTATATAGGTACTCAAGCTGGTGCGCTAAAGACGAATAATCCCCAAACCCTACACCCTAAACTAGCATGCTATGAGCGGTCAAGTAGCCAAACACAACTGATTTCGACCACAGATATTCCTTCTGAAGGGTTTTTGATACGTAATACTCTCATAATTGGGTATACTGTGAGGCCTGAGTGACGAGTGATACTGTTGATATTAAAAATCTTCCATGACCTGTATATACAATAATTGAGGCACTTAGGGACATGGAGGATGTTCAGCATCCACCGCATCAATCTGGTCCAACCTCCTTCCCTACGGCTGACCCGGCGACGCTGTGCCCGACGTGTGGAACAGCGTCGCGTAAAGAGATGCCGGCGCAATGTGGGCTCCACTAGGATTTTATAGGGCTATGTAGGCTTATATAAGATTACATATGGGTTATACAGGGCTATATAAGTTATAAAGGGAAATTAATGGAAAAGAAAATGGAACTTGAAAAGACGCGCAATAAGCCTGAAGTGAGAGATTTCTTGCGAGATCGGGCATTTCTAGAAAAGGTAGTTTCCCTTAATAAGGGGACCCCAATATAGACCCCTATATACGATAATCCGTATTGAATGCCGTATTATGGGGACCCCCAATATGGTACCCCTAATTTTGAGAAACCCCCAAATGATCCCTGGAAATTGGGGACCCACAGAATCCCTTTGTAATCTCCATAAATCCCTAGCGTCCAAAAGGCAATCCGTTTGGAGAAGCCGGTGTTTCTATAATTTTGACATTGTCATCATCAACTGGATACTACCCACCGAAAGCTGCGTCGTGAAGGTCGGCGCCAACTCAATACCCAGCGCCCCTCAAACTTTGAAGCCTAAATCCTACATCCTAAGCCAAACCCTAACCCTAAACCCGCTGCAAGCAAGGCTTCCTAAAACTCATGGTTCGCTCGTGTAGCATTGAGTGCTTTGCAGGGGTTGGGGCATCCCCTCCTATGTCACCTGCTTAGCTCAAGCCTCCTTGCATGTAGGGTTTAGGTTGTGTACTGCCCCCACCCTGTAACAATCTATATTAGCGCTCTTCTGAAGGGCTCCAGAAACATGTTTTCTTAATCTTATCCAACTGTTACGGAGTGGGGGCAGCACCCAAGGTTTAGGGTCCAGGGTTGCCCACAGTGCAAGCGGCATGAAAACTGGTGCAGGCACAGCACTCTGAACGCCTGGAAAAATGGGACACATAAGCTGGGGCCCCGAGAAGCCCATGTTCAGCAGAACCTTGCTTTTCAAGCATACTGTATTCAAACCCGAAACAGACATTATCTTACTCTACCTGAATTGGGGACACCAGTATCCAATTCTAAACGCTAGTCATCTGGCATGTTCTCGAGATGGGAAATAGCCCAATGTAGGTAACATCTTACAGACTTTGGGGCCCAATGTAGGTATTCTTTGTATACTTGGATCCCCAGGGATATGACTCACCCCACCACATTCTCAGTTAAAGGCCTTATGTTTGGGGCACGTGCTCGGTCTGGCTGGGTGGAAGGATGTTTCAGAGTGGGGGGAAACGAATACAAGGGCTTCCATTAAGGATTCTGCAGAAAATCCTAAACCCTCAACCCCAGGATCTCATCACGGGCTCACATCGCTCACTGCTGGCCCAGACAGCTCTTCTGGGACGGTCTCCTGGCTATGAGCTTTCCTCTTCTTTCCTCTTTCATACTTTCGAAGCGTCCACCAGCTGGGTTCCATTCCCTCCGGCCATTCCATCCTTAGAAGAAATCAAAGGTTGAAACCATGGGCCTTTAGTATGGACCTTAACCCTGGGATCCTTATATACTATACTCTATATGTACCATCAAGGGTCCCTGAAATCTCCCTGAGTGGCCTCTGGGCCCAAATAAGGGTCCCATACTTCTAGCCCTAGAAGAGAGACGCCAGGAAGATGCAAGGACTTGCAAGGACTGTCTTGGTAGTATCCTGGGCGGACACGGGTTGGGGTAAAGCCTCCACTCCTGGACCTGCACGGGCCAACTCACAAGCTGCGCTCACCGCTCACCCCTCTGGGACGCCCCATTCCGGCCATACCGGACCCCCCCTTAAGGGTCCATGTACCCAATAATTAGTGACTTGGGTTTCGGGTAATGTTTTAATACAGGTTTTGGGCAAGTATATAATTATTAGGTACTTGGACCATTAGGGTAGCTACCTAACCCAGACAAAGCCTTCCAGAGCTTTCCATGGTTTGTTAGAGGCTTTATAGCGGGGAGCGTGCAGAGATTTATCCAAGGGATTGTGGGTTTAGGGTTTGTGGTCTAGGTTGGGCTACATTTGGGGAGATAGGTTTAGGAACTTGCAAAACTCCAGGTGTTCACCTACCTAGCCATGTAAGTTTTAATCGCGAAAAATAAAACAACTTTTGCGTGCAGACCCGGCTCTTCATGGTGCGTCTCTTCGAGAAATAATAGTCCCTGTAGGCTTCCACGGAAGTCTTTGCGCTCCTTGGTGCTACATATAATTTCGTTCCGGAACCTCTTAATGAAGGAATATAGACCTTGCGCCGCAGCCAGGAACCTAAGCTTGATTTAGGCTATATAAGGAAATCGCATTACCCCGCAAAAAGCGGACAAGAAACCACAGCATACTTGAAGGTATACAAGAAATGTAACTTGGAGCCTTTGAGTTTTCTATAAACCCTAAACCCTAAACCCCAAAGCCTAAACCCTAAACCGCGTGGGCTTCGGTGCAGAGCCCGGGCGCATTCTGAACAAGCGTGCTAGTGTGTCCATTCCACTGTCATTTAGGGTTTAGGGTTTAGGGCCCTAAACCCTGAGCCAGCACCACGTCCCCTGGACCCTGAGTCCCTGAGTTTAGGGATTGAGGTATAGGGTTTAGGGTTAAGGGGAAAAGTAACTGAGTCCGTGTTTTTCGAGGTGCTCCTGAGACATGTCACTCTCATCCCTATGGGTTCGAAAGTAACCCCAAAGCAGGCACAACGTGTTGCTTAACACAAACCAAAAATTGTTGAACTTGTCCGGCGTGCCCTAAATAACCCCAAACCCGAAACCCTAAGCCCTAAATCCTGAACCCTAAATCCTACACCCTAAATCCTAAGCCCTGAATCCAAAGCCCTAAATCCAAGCCAAGATTCTTGAACTTGTCCGGCATCGCAAGATGCAGATGTCTGACCGCCGTGCGCTTCTTCTTGCGGAAGCGCGGCTCGTGGTCTCGTAGCCACTCCAACACTGCCTCACAGAGGCGAGGGTTTAGGGTTTAGGGTTTAGTGTTGGTTGCTCATAAGGTTTGGGGGGTTGCCCTACTGCACCCTCTATACTGCCCCTCAGGGCACGTACTCATAACCCAAACTTTAAACCAACTAGAAGCCCCCAAGAAGTCCCCTGATCTGGTTCTACGCAGGTTATAAATATATAGTCCCCCTTAAGTAGATAGAATATGGTGTATATGGGGATCTTATTGTAATTTACCCAATGCCCATATTCCATCTACTTAAGGGGGACTATATAGTTTTACCTGGGTTTATTATAGTTATTCTGAACCTTCCAGTACAATCTAAGCTCCAGACCAAATCCGACATTTTTTGGCACCTACCTGACAAGTCTTAGACAAAATCCCTATAGAACCTCGAATCTCAAGAATATGGGAAGCCTGCATACACTCCCCATAGCTGATCCCTACGTATGCCTAGCTTCTCCAAGGCCTCCCTCTTACAAGAAATCCACTTCCACCCGCACACTGCCGCGGCCTGCGTTCGGTGCTGCGTTCGCTTCCCTTTGGCTCGACCACGGCCCCGATTGTATTCCCGACATAATGCAAGACCTGGGCACACGAGATTCCAAAGACTAAGCCGCGTAAACCCCAAAACAGTAGACCTTAAACCCTCGACAGGTGCACACTCTAAATTCAGAACCCTAACCCCAGGTTGCAGGAGCAGCAAGATCATGTGGGCCGTGATTATCCTTTTAATGAGACCGCCAAAGTAAGGTTTCAGGTAAGTATACTGTGCAGGACCAGCGGTCCTGGCATCGTCATAGTTGCAATTGCATCCTACCCAGCATCACCGAGCATCCTGGATACCATTCACCCCCATGCAACTTGCGAAGAAAATCCTCAATGAACTCCTACAGGTCCTGTAGGAACCTTTTGCAAAACCACTTGTGACCCGGAAACACCCTCGAAAACCATTCCGGGATATACCCAGCATATGGCGCTGACAAAATGCCTGGTATACGGGCGCCCCCTATACAAGGACCCCTAAGGCAAGAACCATAAGTTTGCCATGGCATCAGACTTAAATGCCGGGCTTAACAACCACTACATCACCCAAAGAAAAGACAGAACCTCAGTGACCCATAAAGACTCTGGTCCTCTTAGAAGCGAGCCTGTATGGGGCTATGGAGTTTAAAGTTAGTTTGGGAAAAGGTATGGACTCTAAACCCCATAAACCCTGAGAGCTTAGACCCCGTAAACTCTAAAGCCTTAAAGTCAGCGTAAAGACAAACACCTGCAAGCCTAGATCCTATAAACACCAAAACCACAGAAATGAGCTCTATAAACACTATAAACCCTGAAGCCTAATTGCCTCAACCATGTAAACCCCAAATCCTGAACGCCTAAAGCTAAGCTGTAAAGCCTTGACTTCAGACCGGAGGCCAAGACGTACAGCCCAGCGATAATTGCCCAGAGATTCGGCAACCTCGTCTTCATTCCCTAACCCTATGGGTTCAGGGTTTAGGGTTCAGGGCTTAGGCTTCAGGGTTTAGGGTTTAGGGTTCAGGGTATAGGGTTTAGGGTATGTCCTCAACCTAAAACCTAAACCTCAAACGAGGGTTTAGCAGGTTCGGGTTTGGGAATGGGGCATTGGTCCAGAGCACCCAATAATCTAAACTGATGTACAAAATCAATTACTCAACTCAGGCACTTGTTGACCAATCGATTTTTCAATTTCATGCGCAAGTGGTTTATGCCATAGACTCGTCTGGTTTGCTATTGGGAGCTTTGCGGTCCCCGATGTCCAATTCGGGTCTATTGTCCTGGATGAAGCCAAACAAGGTTCAGGGTTTAGGGTTTGTTGTCCTAGATGAAGCCAAAAAAGTAAAAAATTGGCGTACGGTCCCTTACACAACAAAGTAAGACACCTCCCAAATTTGAAAAATCCTTAAACCTTAGCCAGCGCATCCTTCATCCTTAAATCTTAGCCAGTGCATCCTTCCAAGCCACTGAACCCTAAACCCTACACTTCAAGCCCTTAACGGTTAAGGGCTTGAAGTGAAACCCTAAACCACTGAACCCAAAACCCAAAGCCCTAAATCCTAAACCACTGAACCCTAAACCCTAGATCCGAAACCCTAAAGCCTCTGAACCCTAAACCCATATTGTCTTCCTAAAGTAGATAGAATATGGGGTATATGGGGGATCTTATTGTAAAATACCCAAAGCCATATTCTATCTACCTAAGGGGGACTATAAACCCTAAATTGCAAAGCAACCGAGCAGCCCAAATCAAACCCTTAAACCCTGAATTTCTAGACCCTAAAACCCTAAACCCTCAACCGCCTAAACAGTAAACTGCGCAACCCTAAACCCTAAACAGTAAACCCTAAATTGCAATGCAACGGAGCAGCCCAAATCATAGAGCCCAGCTTCCTGTGCCCTGCAGCTGACTCCTCTGGAAGAACCACTGGTTTGGGGCTTGGGGTTTTGGGTTTAAGGTTTAGGGTTTAAGGTTTAGGGTTTAGGCTTTAGGGCTAAAGGTTTTGGGTTTAGGCTTTAAGGTTTAGGGTTTAGGGCTTTGGGAAGCCCATTTCAAGGTTGAAGTGTGAATACGAGCCCATATGTAGTTTTGGGGTCTGCCCGTTCCTGTGGTTTAGGGTTGAGGGTCTGGGACTTTGAGTCTCTACAATTTTGCTGGAGCGCTTGGGCACCTCCTAAAGGAAAGAACCCTCATAACAAAGTAGCATTAAGGCGTCGTCATCAAAGGAAACCAAGGGGTACTTGTTATTGACCCTTATAATCTGGGGGTTCCCTTATGGCTCTGTGGCTCTATGATTTAGGGTTCCAAGTTTAGGCTTCAGGGTTTCAGTCTGCAGTATCGCCCCCCATGACAATCATGTGCTAATTATAGCCTTGGGTGGCACAAGAAGACATCGACCCCCTGAAGTCATGCCCCACTTAACGCCTAGCAACTTATGTAGCCCTGAACCCCTAAGCCCTACACCCCTAATCCTAAACCCCTAAACCCTTAACCCTAAACCCTTAACCCTAAACCCTAAACCCTAAATAAGATCCCCATATACCCCATATTCCATCTACTTAACGGGTGCTATCACTGTGGAACCCAGCCAAGGCTAGCCATGTACATATGTGAGTAATCACATCTGAAAGATGCTGCTAAGGTCTAGGTTTAGGGTTTAGGATTTAAGGTTTAGGATCTAGGGCTTAGGGTTTAGGATCTAGGGTTTAGGTTTTAGGGTTTAGGGTTTGGGTTTCTCCCTAAACTCTAAACCGTGTTCATCAACCGCTTGGGGGTGTTCGGCTCCCAGGAAATTGTCCACTCAAGGCTCTGTGAGTAGAGGGCTTGTACTGCCCCCATCCAGTAACGGGTGGCAACTTTAGTATGATCCCTACTGTAGATTATTATTGGGTGTGGCAGTACCCCGGGTTTTCGGGTCTTAGGCTCTGACACCTGCAGTCCTTGTAGGGAATGCGGTCGCGCTTCGTGTACGGAGGATCGCAAGGTGCGTCCTTCTCGCGGGACCGATGGTGCACGTTGCAGAGGAGCTGGGCCGTCTCCACAATCATCTTGACTATGTGGATGTTGGCATGGAACTTTGCGGCTTGTGCCGGTGACATGGAGAGAAAGAAGATGTTCATGGCTGCTAGCGCCTACACGAACACGGCCTAGCTACCGTGGAAAGCCTGCGTGCTTTGAAGAAACCAGGAAAGCTTTACTTAGCTCTACTGTGCTTGCTAGAGTCATCTACGACGTGCAGTATGCCAAAGCTCGACGGTGCCAACAACATGCCATGTGACAAATCAGAGAGGCTTGGCTTGGGGCTCTAAGTTCAAGCTTGAAAGTCCATTAATAATACCTACCTGAACCCACACTACGTAGAATAGTAGCCTTGTTGTCCACTTGCTGGGGCTTCGGGCCCTAAACCCTAAACCCCTTTTGGGCTATTTGGAGCCCTTTGTTTTGTGGGGAGTATCCGGGGCCTGAAAACAAAGCTACAAGGTGGGGCCCCTAGCTTGTGACTTGAGTTGGAAGTTAAAAGTAACTTACAACAGGGATAACTATAGTTATATGTCCTAAGATATATATTTATTTATTTATTTCTGGAAGCTAAAGGTAATTCATAACAGGGATGATCATAAGTATAAGTCATTTAATTTATAGAACGTGTATATGTATATATATATATATATATCGGATATTTAAACATAGTTGTGTGACCAGGGGGGCACCAGCCTGTATAGGCAGATCTATGAATGGCAGCGGCATCATCACAGCAAGCCTTCAGCGCTCAGGTTGCTCTCTGCTACCACGCGGTTTAGGGCTGAGGGTTTAGGGTTTGGGATTTAAGGTTGAGGGTTTAGGGTTGAGGGTTTAGGGCATTACTGGGTGGATTGACCCTGGACCCTAGGGCTTAGGGCAGAAGACCTATGCCTTGAAATCCTACCCCGTTTTAGGATACCTGACTTGATGTCTAGTATCTGTAAGGTTTAGGGTGAGCAGGGGATGGAAAATCAAATGCGACAGCAGATGGACAATGAAACAAAAACCTTGGGTTCACCTACAGGGATTACGTAGAAATCTATGGGGGGTTAGGGAGTATGGATGGCGTCAAAGAAGATGGAGAATCGGATGGAAATTGGGTGTTTAGATTGGTGTGTAGGGTTCAGTATCTGCTTGCTGCTTGTCACTAGGCAATAGAGGAGGGAAGCTATTACTCAGGACCTAAGTTGTATGGCTAGATAACTGGGAACCTGGAAAGAAAGCGGGGGAACTACCATATTCTTCCCTCAACCCTAAACCCTAAACACTAAACCCTATACCCTAGGTAGTATACCCTGTGTTAAGCCATCCTAACAATCACAGACTAGGGTTGAAGTTGCTCCCCGAGTAATACTCCCGTATTGCCACGAACTTAGAAAATCCTAAACCCTACACCCCAAATCAACACCCCCTAAGAAAGGAACATGCCCTATGATATACCAAGGCTTAAAACTATGATTTAAGGTTTAGGATTGAAGGTTTAGGGCTTCGTGGTTAGGGTATGGGGATTATGGTGAGCAACGGGCTTTGGAGTTTTACGCTGTAGTGCCTGCGGCCTAGCAGATCACACAAGCTTTCGATTCACAACCAGAATGGAACGGTCACAGCAGTGATACTGGAAATCCTGCATGACCTTAAATGATTTTAGTACCAGAATTCTCCAGCTTCAGAATATAAACTTAGGGTCACGCAGGATGCTTGGTATCCACCAAAAGAACCCTAATCCCAAACCCTCATCCCTACACCCGCATCCCCAAAGCCTAAACCCTGAACTCTAATCCTCCGCAAGAAGGCAACCCTGACAAGCCGGGAATGCAACTTTCACTTTGCGATCAAACTCGGCCTGGCTGGGAGGTGTACCAGGGTTAGGAAAATTTCTCCTCTTATTTAGGGTTTAGGATTTAGGGTTTAGGACTTCGGGATAAGCATTAGGGCTTTAGGGGACTTAGGGCTCACCTAGAGATTTCGATGAAGTTCTTTTTAGGGCGGCCATCGTTTTATGGTAAGGGACTCAATATGAGATTCTACTAACTTTAGCCTTCTAGTGTTCGGGATCAAAGGTATATAGGGTTTAGTGTTTAAGGTTTGGGGTTTAAGGTTTGGGGGGTTAGGATTTACATGGTGGTTCATGGGACTTAGTCAGTAATTATAACTGAGGTTATAGCCCTACGGGTAACTTACATAAGTCCAGTTGAGGGGGTTTATATAAGCCCAATCATACGTAGTTGCTAGGTCCAATGAACCTCTTTAGAGTGGCCATTGCGGGATGAGGTCTCAGCCTCCAAAGCTTCAATGACCAAGCGGCATACAGATTTGTGTAGACAAGGCAGTCGTGCTTCTACAAGGAGACACTTCAACTTTCTTCAAGCTTCTCCCTTGTTCTGGGTTGCTGCTAAGGAACTGAAAGGCTTCTGACATTGGAAACCCTAAACCCTAAACCTGTTATGGTACCCTCATTTATGCTCCCTATAAGCAACTCAGCATTTTGCGGATGATTGGTGGGAAATAGAGGAATGGATCCCCGTAGTAGTCTCCCACAGCTTGGCCTTCCAGCAAAACCTAAACAGCTTAGGGTGTAGGGTCATTCTCCTTCAAGTTGGTATTCGCAGTAAAACCCATACATTCTCCTCGTCCCGTATCCACAGAAAAACCCCAAACATTTGCCTCGAACTTGGTATTCCCAGTGCGGCCCAAACATTCCATTCCTTCTTTCCCTACTAACCACCAGGAAGTTACACACTCCCACTTGCAGAATTCCTACAATACTTGGACTGCAGCTATGCCGGGTTGTTGTTAAGGAACTTACCTCAAGTTACTATGCTATGGATATGTACTACGTAATAGGGGTTCCCTGTTATAGTACTATAATGCTTTACAACTTACTTAGCCGCAGCCCAGTAGAGTCCTTGAAGATTAACGCATTCTGTCTAGGGATCAAGGTGTAAGCTCCTGATACACTATGCAAGTGGTTGTGCAGATTTTGAGATGTGTAGCTCTTGTAAAATTACAACCGCGTGCCTCTAGAAAAGCGTGTGTTGTTCAAGGTTGACAAACACCCACATTATCCAGGACTAGATAGTGTCCTGGCCCTGACTTTGGCGGTCTGGAAAATACAGTTCTCTTGGCGAGATAGACTCTAGAGACTATATAACCCATTATGATCCCAGTGTCCAATTCATTTTCCATTTTCTTGTCCATTTGATTCTCCATTGTTGGGGTATTATGCCCATATATCCCCTATATTACCCCCATATAGTTTCTCCACTGTTCTAGCGTAGCGGCCTGGATTAGGCGAGGGTAGCGCGAGCCTGAGTAGAAAGCAAACATCGATCTGATGACAGGTTTCCGAAAACATCCACGCAGAAATCTAGATTCTGTACTCTGTAGGGCTGACAGCCTATCATACCCCTGTGCATATATGTATATAAATGATAACCATACATATCCCCATATATCCCTTTAAAGGGGCCCAACTACTGGGTACATGGAGCCTCAGGCTCCTAGAAGAATCCTACAAGTCGTGGTGGCCTGAATCACGGAGGTCTCGGCACGAATCTTTGTGGAGACTTGCTGCTGCTCCCTGGCTTGGAGGCTCAGTTTTAGGATGTACAACGACTACATAAAAAGGAAATACACATCGATGAAGGGGAAGGATTATGAAAAAAATGTTGGGTTGCGCGCCGTCCTCGAAGCAATATACCCCAACAATGGTACCTACATTCACTCCCCCAACTCCCCCTTAAGCACCAGAAGGTTAAGGGTTCAAAGTGCAGAGATTGACCTATGAAAGCAGAATGCAAACACCAAGAGGGCAAAGTACCCATATGAGCTACAGGCAACGTTTCCTACGTAATTTAATGGGCTATACATAGGGTTTAGGGTTTAGGGTGTATTTCCTACATAATTTAATGCACATGGACTCCTTATTCGGGACCTTTTTGGGGACTGTACTACAAGTACACTACAAGAGGGGCCCCTTCGTGCACTGCTAAGGGTCCCTTAATCAGGCTAGTATCGACAGTACCCATGTGTGATTTTAATTTGCCATTGACAACGCCCACATAGAACCTTCCAAGTATATCCTATGTGCGTACCTGAAAACTCCACTTGAGCACCTTTTTTTTCGCTGGGTGAACCAAGTAAGATGATACCCATGCTATACAGCGCTATATACCCTTTTGTACGCTATCTTGGGGGCGATAGCCCTAAGGGTCCAAAGGACCCGAATAATAGGGTTTTCATCTGGGCCTTAATTAAAACCCAATATTTGCATCCTTGGACCTTTAAGGAAACAGAAAACTACTGACTTGTGCCTGATGAACATCATCTGCTTCTGAACCTGCACGCGCAGCTGAAGCTAATGGGACTGGTGTGCGTCAAAACACTTTGAGAAAGAATGGTATGTAGGGTTTGCGGGTTTCGGAATGGAACAGAAAGTCTTAAGCACTATATTGTTTGGGGTTATAGTCTCGGGGCTACTAGAAGGATGTCTGCTTTCCCTCCTTACAACCCATGTTAATAGGGAACAGCCTTCAACGGCTACTGCTTGCGTGGTTCTCAACACACAAGCCAGCATAAAGCACTGACAGAATTCCTGTGGCCTTAGTATGGTCTGCCACACATCATACAGCACACATGTCTTCATGAATGCAGCCGCGCCAGAGTGAAAGAGTCCCCCTATAAGAGGCTCTCTGTGGTGTACAGTTGTACGGTACATGAACTTTTGTGTGGACTTTTGCTTGAGACGATGGGGCTACAACAAACCAAGAACTGCGCATGACCAATCGACTGCGTGAGCAAACGAAGCAACGCCCGTCTGGAAGTCCATTTCAAGTGTCAAGTGCTTCAGACTCAAGTTCATCCTGGCATGTCTTTGATGGCTAAAATCTTGCGCCGACCACAGCTTACCCAAATCTTTAAGCCACAAAAGTGCATACTCCTATCTGACAACTACTTGCCGGAAACAGGAAGGTCTGTTGGCCCCAAGTATTCGGCAGATCCATACACAGCCCCTTGGCAACAAAGCTTGGAATACCTGAAGTAGCAAACTTTCCGCACCCCGCCGGCCTAGTTCCAAACCAGCAGGAAACCCGAACGCCGAAATCCGAAACTCTAAACCCTAAGCCATAGCCCCCTTAAGTAGATAAAATATGGCTTTGGGGTTTATTATAATCAGATTCCCATATACCCCATGTTCTATCTACTTAGGGGGGATAATAAACCCTAAGCAGCTGCCTGAGTTTGCACAATGCTTGTCTCGAAGCCATTGGGAAGATCGATTATCATCAGCTGCCTTCCGCTCAAAAGGCTCAGGGTTCGGGGTAAAGGTTTGGGGGCATATCCTCAAGCCTAAACCTTGTGACTCATAGTGTAGAAGCCTACACAATTACCAGCTCTGCTCCCAAAGAACCTAATCCCTAAACCCTAAACCCTAATCCTAAACCCCGTGGGTTTAGGGTTCAGGGAGGTACCAGAATATGCAGGCTACGTCAAGTTCATACCTCTGCTCGAAAACCCTAAACCCAAAGGCATAAGAACTGACAAGCCTACTTGGCAAACATCCTGTTCACCCCAAATGGGTTTAGGGTTTAGAGGTTAACCCTAAACCAACAAATCTTAAAACTTAAACCCGCCACGCTTTCGCGTTCGATAGGGACTGCCGCATGAATATCTGTCTATATACACAGACGGGCAACTGGTTTTGGGAAGTATGGCCTAAACCCTAAATCCTAAAAGCATAGCCGTAGTACCCGAAATCGACATACTTCTCATCCGGGGATGGGGCAATGGAAAAGCAACTAGGTTTGGTGGCCTAGTTAGACATGAAGGAATGAGTTGTAGGTATGCTGATGGGATTAGATGTTTATGGAAGCTGCTACAAGGATCCCTCCCCTCATTCTAACCTAATCATGGGCAAAATGACGAACTTCCAGATGTAGTGCCTTAGGCAACACTTCGGTCAATGGGATTACTTCCAGGTGAATGCCGCCTTCGGTACACTGTAGACCTTCATCTCGACATGAGCAGCATCATGAGCAAGTGGACGCATGCCCTAGACCCTAAACCCTCAACCCTAAACCCCTAAACCCTTAACCCCTAAACCCCTACCTAAACCCTAAACCCCTAAACCCTAAATCCCTAACCCCTAAAGACCTAAAACCCTAAACCCCTAAACACCATCTTGTTTGGTGTGCGTGAGGCCTGAAGTTGCCAAGCTTAAGCCCGCCTACAGTAAACTCTATTCCTAAACCCCAGACCCCTATCTGCTAAAGCCTAACCCCTACTGTAGGGCTTGGGGCTTAGGGATTAGGGACTGTTTCAAAACTACACAGGTAAATTAAGAAGCTTCACAACACAACCCCTGCGAAGGCCGCCGCAAAGCCACACATCGCTGCAGTCTCTAAAGGCTCTCCTTGTTTGAGAAGCCGCTGTTTCTTACCAAAGCTGAGCTTCTGGCAGTCCCCAGCACTCAGCATATGTCTTCCTGCGTAGTGGCTTGGTTTCGGGTTTTTAGGGTTAAGAATTTAGTGTTCAGGGCCCTAAACCCTAAACCCTAAACCCCAAACCCTAAGGGTTTAGGGTTCAGGGTTTAGGTTTAGGGGTTTGACTGTGTGTCTAACTACTAGCTCTCCTGAGTCCTTGTACCGTCTCGGTTTGGGCAAGGTCTCATCATGGTCCTAGGTTCCCGGTAGAAATATATATGGAGGTTTCCCAAAATTAGGGGTACCCTTTTAGGGGGTCCTTATAATAAGGATTATAGTATATTGGGGTCTATATTGGGATCCCATAATTTTGGGAAACTACCATATGGTACTTCAAAACAGATCTTCAAAAACATGTGTTTAACTCTTACGGCCTGGACAGTGCAGAGACTGCAGCCTCAAGGATGTCGAATGTGGGTGTTGCTTAAGGATCTCCAGAATCCTCTCCTTCCACTGTCATCCCCATGTGTCCCTAAAATGTCTCAGGGCGCCGTGATTTGAGAAGAATGACTGTGAATTTCTTGTGTTGACTTCGAACTTACAAGTGCCCTGATGCTGAGCAGCCCTGGCCATGAGGTGTATGCGGAGCTGTATAATATGGTGACTACTGTTGGGATCCATTCCTCCTGTCGCCAATGAACCCTAAACCCTATACCCTGAACGCTGAGGACCAGGCAGTTAGCAACCGGTGCACGTGGCATAAGCAGTAGCGGTAGGGCCTAACGGGCCTAACTTATCGAGCAAGTATTGGTCATGTGCCCTCCAGCAGGACTTATACAGGTCTTTGTACCCCCTGTAGCTACGCGGCAACAGACTTGCAACGTATTCCTGGTCATAGGAGGTTGTAATAGTGAAGACGACAGGTGTCTTGTGTTTTTGCTTGGACTCTAGCACTCCGAATTCTGCGAAACTTTGCGGTGACCGAAAAGACTGCCTTCTTTGTGGTCTTAGCGCTCGCAAGAACATTTTCCACTCCTTTCTCGGACTCCAAGCTCAACAGATGGCGGAACTCCTCCACCTTAAGAATTTCCAGCATGTAGTCTTCATTTTTTTGTCTGTAACGAAGGCCTGGCTCCAATATGTTCGCGGCTGCGTCATTGTGCACGGACAACACATGTTGAATTGCCGCACGCAGCAAATCCCCATCAGCTGCGCTTTCATCTTCAGTAGGTCCAGCATGGATCCCACATTCCTCCTTCAAGATTTTCGTCACCATGGTCTCTGAAATGTCAAAGACCACCGTAGCAACTCCTGCCCGGCTGCCGAAGCAGAGTAGAGACGTACGCTTGCAGTACACACTTCAGGGCATAGGCTGTTTGGCCCCTGAATTACGCCGGAAATCGGCCTTGAGCTTTAAAGACTGGCGCAGGCACTGCAGCTGTTATAAGAATCCAAGAATGCCATAATTCTTTTTGTCCAGTTTTGGACGGCATTTGGGACCCCTGGCAAGTCCGCCCTTAAATCTTCTTACACTCGGAGAGCCTTGCTACATAACATTTTGCTCCGGGCTGCAAGCTTCGACTAAACTTCAAGCAAATCTTGCACCACCTCATAAAGCCTTCTCCCTAAGCTAGAAATTACAATGTTGTGGGTCAAGATTTCCTCCATCCACCGCAGGACTGCTGAAAAGAAACAGCTATCGCCTCACAATAAGGTATCTGCTTTATTCGGCTGTCTGAAGACAAGTGCACCTAACAACATTCCCTAAACCCTAAACTCTAATCCCTAAACCCTTAAGCCCTAATCCCTAAACCCTTAAACCTTAATCCCTAAAGCCTTAAACCCCTAAACCCCTAAACCCTAAACCCTTAAACCCCTAAACCCGCAACCCCTTAAATGCGCTTTGCGAGCCCACCTCAGCTCCTTGTCCGCCATCTTCTGCCTTAGGAACCAGATATGTGGGACATTGCCCCTGGGAATACTGCAAAAAAAGGAAACCCTAGGTCCCTTGAAAGGGATATATAGGACTATAGGGGGTTATATGGGGGTTATGTGGGGAAACTACTATCATGGTATATTTATCATGGTATATTATTTGTGTCAAAGTCAGTTTAGGGCTTAAGGCTTATAGGCTCCTGAACCCCCAGCCAGCGTCATAGTTTTTGATATTCCCTCCAAAAGGGAAATACGACAGAAAGGAAGGGAGTAAGGCCATATGAGGTCCAGGTAGGGCTTCGGGTTTAGGCTTTGGGTTCTATAGTGGTCTAAACCAGTATAGACGAACCCTAGGGTCCCGGGTATCATGTACTAGAACTGAAGAAATGATACCGAAGATCATGTGCCCTTTCTTGTTCAGAATAATGGTTCTGCTGAAGACCCTAAACCCTAAACCCTGTGTAATCCCCTATATATCCCTAAGGAGTTTAGACTTTTCTCAAATCCAGAACCTCAACCCAGAAACCGGTATCCATCATCTTGCCTCAAAACTCATGCAGCTTCAAGTTTGGGGCTTTAACATACAGGCCTCTGTGATCAAAGAGCAAGGTTGGGTTTCAACACTTCCCACCCCCCAAAAATAGAAAATCAGATGGAACAAGAAATTTCAAGTGACATGGAAACTGGGGTTTAATAAGGGTTTACAGGCAGAATTGCCAATGTTGTTGGGGTTTTGCATATGAGCTAGCTGCAGCGATTGTCGTCGGCAGCCCCGCCATGTGGGCAAGAGAGCTAAGAAGCACCCTGTACTTTTGGGTTGAGGGTTTGGGTTTAGGGTTTAGGGTAACCCGAATATCAATGAAGGCCTCCCACGAACGATCGCATGCTTCAGTTGAGAGATACCTTTGGAGGACCCCCCATCCTGTAATAGTGGTAAAGCAGGCAGAAGGCAACCTTAATATAATCCTTACTATCCCTTATAGCCACTATTACAGATTGGGGGTCCACCTAAGAGATAACGATCACATCGACATGTGTTCATAGCTTGGAGCAGAGGAGTCTCAATGGCTGGCAGGAACGCGCCCTGCACTTCCTGGTAAACCTTAAGCCCTAAACCCAGAGCCCAGACTCACCACAGTAGGCTGTGAGACTGACACATCTCCACGAGAGAGCCGAAGACACTTGGCGTTTAGGGCTTTCGGGGTTTGGATGTATGCAGATTGGGTACTGCCCCCGCCTTGTAACAGTCTATGTGAGGGTCCTATTAAGGGCTATATTTTCATATAACTATAGCATAAATATTATCCCACTGTCACAGAAGTGGGGGTAGTCGATGTATAGATCCAAAACCAAGATCCATCAACCCAATCGCCCCTCAACCCAGCCTAACCCAACGACTCTTACCGGCTAGGGCCCTTCAGTTATAATTTGGGTTTAAGGTTTAGGGGTTTCGGGTTCAGGGTTTATTTCCAACGGAGAACTAGGTCCTCAGCGTATAGTTATACAGTTCTTCAAGTGGGGGCGGTGTAACCAAAACCCTCAACCCTAAACCCAAAACCCTAAACCCCAAACCCTAAACCCCAAAACCCTAAACCCTATACCCTAAACCCCAAAACTCTAAACCCTATACCCTAAACCCTAAACCCTCAGCCACCCAAAGCCCTGAGACCAAGGCATCTTCTGCGAGAACAAGTCTCGCTCTTCCCAGAGTTGGGTTGCCTTTAGGGGGTTAGGAAGGGTTAAGGGTTTAGGGTTTGGGGTTTGGGGTTTAGGGTAGGGTTTAGGAGTTTAAGGCTCTAGGATTTAGGGCCTGCCTGGACCTCAAAAGTCGGCAAAATTATGGCCTCAAACCCCTACAAGCAGACAAAAAAGTCCATTCTTCCACCCGTTTTTGGGGGGGCCAGGTGGGGTTCAGGGAGTCAGAGTTCAGGGTTTAGGTTTGGCGCTTCAGGTTTTAGGACTTGCTGCTTGTTCTCGAGTGTTGCGTTTCGAGCTTGAGGGATTTTGGAATCAGGGTGTGGGGTTTCGGGCTGTATTTTAGGCCTCTAGGGTTTGGGCTTTGGGGCTTAGAGGCGCATGTTTGTTTCTGTGACTTTTAGGTTGCTATGCTATCCCCCGATGTGCACACGCGCCTGTCTTATAACCCTATTACACCTTCATCATGCCTTATGATGCTCTATATTATCGTCATGGTTAGCTCCTGAAACCCTGGAGAGGTACCTTACACCCTAAACCCTTGTGGGGGATGGTATTAAGGTCCCTTACTTCTAGTTTCAGAATCAGGAAGCTCAACCTGAATCTTTAAAAGATCCTTGAAGGATAGTAAAGTAGGTTAGGGTTCCGGGTGTAGGGTTTTGGGCTTAGGATTTGGGGTTTAGGGTTGGGAGTCAGGAGGACTTAGTAAATAAGTAAGTAAGGTGTTGGGCTTTGAGGCTTTGGTGTTTGGGTTTGGAGGATCGGGGGAGACTTTGTAAGTCAGTAATGTTTAAGGTCTAGGCCTGGAGGATCACGGGGAGCTAGGAAGTAAGTAAGTTGGGTTTAGGGTTTAGGGTTGGAGGGTCAGGGGGACTTTGACAATAGGTGAATAATTGGAATAACTGGGGTTATGATATGGTTTCTAGGGGCTACATGTATTGTATGCTGACTAAGTCCCCTGACCCTTCGAGTAAGCCCTCATCCCTAAGCCCTAAACCCAGTCCGCTTCCTAGATCTTCCGCATACCGATAAAGTTGCAATCCTGAAGCCCCCTCAACTTGCGCGCGAACAAGGCTTTGGAGAGTGTAACAAGAATATCTGTGGCCCCCACCCAAAAAATGGACAGAAAACAATCGCCCACAGAAACCCAAGCCCTGCCCTAAACTCTTTAACCCCATAAACCCTAAACCCCAAACTCGTGAATCAAATCCCTAAGCCCTGAACTCTTAGCACTCAAACCAGTCGTTGAGCCTCATATTCCGAGGCGGCTTTGATCAGAACATCTCTCACAGAGCTCACAAAGACCTGCCGGTTTTGGGGGTCCACGGCTTGGAGCAATTTGAAATTTGGGGCTTAGGGTTCGGGCTCGAGGTAGGTCCGGACTCTGAACGTTAAGCCGCACGCATGGTGGAAGCTGGAGCTCTTCAACTTTCTTATTGGGGCACCAGCATGCGAGCCCTGCAAAGTAAGTTGTAGGGGAAGGTGGATGCGGGATGTAAGGCTTCAAAGAACCCTAACCCCAAAACTTTGGAATTTTGCTGTATACATCATCGAAATCTCATATCTAAACCTAAGCTTGAACATGAATCAAAACCGCTCAATCCTAAACCCTCGGGCGTCAAGCGTTCTCACGCAGGTCATCCTGGCAAGGTAACTCATCCACAGAAGGTCAACAAAAGTTGTATACACCCAAACGAAACGATTAGGAATGTCATCCTTTCATATACTCCTTATGTAAATATGGCACAATATGCCCCCAAACTTTTTCTCATCAAGCAGACCACCTGCACATAATTCTACATAGCCCCTTTTCCTATGATCTTGTCCATTAATCTATTTAGGCCCCTACAGTACAGCAATTCTGGTTTACAAGTACCCGACAGCCCCGCAAAACAAAAGCAGGAAGATTAAGGGTCCAAGGTTTTTCTGTGCTGGGTCCGTATTATACTCCAACGCCCAAAAAAAAGGCACGACCTTGAAAGCCCCACATCAGTCTTTAGGACTTGCTGGCGGCTTTCTTGTCCGCACTGTTGCAAACAAGGCTGGGTGCTACTCTTGACAAGAACTAACTGTATGATGATAACGCTCATCCGCCCCGCGGCCTCCAGCATGCCAAGCACAAAGAAAGTTACTACAGGGCCTGGGCCATCACCAATGTTTTGCTGAAGTCTGCTTGAGGTCGCCTGATATACTAGCAATTTCGGCCCCTGATATTGGCAGTTATGTAAGCCGTACATTACAGTATGCGCATGCTCTGAACCCTAAACGCTGAATCCCCTGGCTGCGCCGTTTCCACAGCCAGGGTTTCCAGCTTGCCAGTCTCTACAAGGACCCGATAGAAATCATGTGATACTGATAGGGCCCTGATTTTGCAATTTGGGGTAACCCAAGCTTTCAGATTATTCTTGGCAATTCTCGTTGCCTGCTCATAGTTCTGGTTGAATTCGCTGTACAGTGCCGAGATGTTCTCCGGGATCAGGCGGTACTGCAAAGAGACCTCCAGCTAGGATATCCTTAAGCGGGTCCAAGGGGGGTAGGTAACCTAGTAATCCCCATTCTTCCCTTATACTCGCTAAGCTTCCCTAAGGTTCCCCAAGGCTCCCTTGTACCCTCCCCCCTTGAACCACCCCCCCTTTTAGGATCCTATAATCCAGCCCTAAACCCCAAACCCTAAAGCCTACACCCTAAACCAAACCCTAAACCCTTGCTTACCATGGCTCCGTCGAGAGCGTAGGAGTGAATACATAAAAATATTCCCGCTTAAGTAGATAGAATATACGTAGGCGTTATATAGAGGTGATACAGGGTTATATAGGGGTTTTATAGGGATTATGGAAAAGGAAATGGAAACTACTATCTAGGAGCAATTTTCCCATGCCCCTATACTTTTTCTTGAGCAGCCCCATGCATCATCTCTATACTAGTACCTGTATTTCCTGTTCCACTCCCCCTTACGCTGTATGGGGTTGCAGGTCATGTGCTTTGACTGCTAGCGTTGCACAGCCCTTCGTACAGCGTTAGAAAATTTGCTTTGAGTGCATACTATTGAGGAGTTGGCAGCAGTAATCTCCAAGTCCTGCATTGGCCAAGCTCCAAGTAAGTACCTGAATATTCACCTTCCCTAAAAATCAGAGCCCCAACCCCCTCCCAATGTTAAACATTCCAAATAAATGTGGGGTTGTGAAAAACATGGCTCCTTCTTGGGTACCCGAATCATTAGGGGCCGTACAAGTCTAGGGAACCAATAAGAAACTATAAGCTTGATAACCTGCGAGATCATAACTGGCCATGAGGGTGATATTGGATATTAGGGGGTCTAAACCCTAAACCCTGGACCCTTAACTACCCTAAACCCCAAAACCCTAAACCCTAAAGCCTACACCTTTAGCCCTCAACCCTGGGGCCTTGAACCACAGGGTTCAGGGTTTATGGTTTAAGGTGTGGGTCAGGAATCCTTGAACCCTATAATCTAAACCCTACACTCCTAACTTCAGGTCGTTGAACAAAAACCCCTTGAAATCGATTCTCACAAATCTGCCAGGGCCCTGAACCCAAAACCCAACTCCCCCCAAGCCTGACCCCAAATCACTCAAGCAACATCCTTAATCTGAAGACAAATCTAGGGGGTCATATAGGGATTATATAGGGATAATGGCAAACAAGATGGAAGCTACTTTTGGGGGTTCAGGGTTTAGGTTGGGTACTGCCCCCCATCCATTAAGAGTCTAGAATTTGGGTCGTCTTCAGGCCCATTTTTAATATTACCCAGCTGTTAATGAGCGGGGGCAGCCCCTCAACCATAAACCCTAAACCCTAAGCAGTACCCAAAGACTCCCCTTCAGTGCTTAGGGCAGTATCCTCCATTATCCCTATGTAAGCCCTATACAACACCAGTGTACTATAGTGATTTCCACGTTATTTTCCATTATCCCAATATAAGGACCCTAAACCCTAAACCTTAAACCCTAAACCTTAAAACCTAAACCTTAAACCCTAAACCCTATACCGTGGAAGGGAGCCTGAAGATGAAGTCCCAGTCCTTCCTTCGTGCGGGTGTGTAGGGGTGCATACCTGCCATCAGGCATCAAACCCACCGGGTCCATGTAGGGTTTAGGGTTTAGGGTTTGGGGTTTAGGGTGTAGGGTTTGGGGTGTAGCGTTTAGGGTTTGGGGCTTAGGGTTTGGGGTTTAGGGTTTAGGGCTTGGGATTTAGGGTTAGAATATATATATATATATATACTGAGGGTCCAGTAGGTTTCCCATGTAACTACTTTAGGTGTCAAGTATATGCTATATGGCTACATGGACTCTTTGGGAAATAGAGGTGAGCGCAGGTAAAAAGATGGGGGGTCCAACTACCCAATCACTGGATACAAAGGATTCGAAGAAGTGATCGTTGCGTAGGCATGGGGGAGTACTTGATTGTTATGTATACGGACCCTTGGTGATAGGGTACCCTCAACCCTAAACTATGTAGGGCAGGGCTCTGGGTCGAGGGCGATGGTTTGCAATTTTGGGGCTGTTGGGTTGTTGGTTTCGGGCTGAAGTTCAAAGGCCCTCAGGGCCTGAAGGTTGCGGATTTAGGGTTTAGGGGCTTAGGTTCAGTGATGGGAGCGACGCTGCAGAAGGAAGAAAGCAAACAACCCTAAACCCTCAACCCCAAACCCTAAACCCTAAACCTATCTTCTGCTTGCTGGGTTTTTGAGACAATGTCGGCCCCTGACGAACAACTCTGCAAGCCCCAACAACAGCCAACCATCTCTTCGGATCACAACTATAGAAAAGGAGGACCCCCCACCCTGTAATAGGGATATAATAAGAATATGAGAGGACCCTAATATAATCCCTATTATCCCTTATAGTCACTATTACTGGGTGGGGGGTCCACCTAAACTATAGAATACTTGCTGTTGAGGAACGGCAGTAGGGCTCCAAGTATCCAATAAACATGTACTTCCCCAAAACCTGTACTACGCTTCTATTACCAAAATGCCAAATACCAATTATTGGATACATGGACCATTAGGGTTGGTTCATACGTTCAAGTCCTGTGTCAACAAGCCCCATTTAAACTTTAGCACCCGCAAGAATGACTCCCCTCGACCCCAACCTTGAAACTTGAAACTTGAAACCCTGTACTCTCATGCCTCCAAACACCCAAGACTTATCAGTGCCTAAGGGGGAGTGGACGAAGGAGCACACGTTCTATTTTGATGGTATGTATATATGCGCTTCTACAGGGAGTTTTGTGGGAATCATGCCTGCACTCTCCCTAAGCACAAGTACGAAGATTTCAGAAAATAAAAGATTCTTGGTAGCCCCAACCACCCAAAACATGACTCGATGATAGTCATGATGGCTGCAGGCTACAGGAGCATGTTTCTAGGGGTTGGGGTTACCAAAATCCTCTAAGTCCTAGTGCCTAATCTCTGAACCCAATCCCCAAACCCTATGCGTAGTAAGAGCTGCAGCCCTTAAGGCGCCTTGCCGGCTGTGCGTTCTTGCCCCACCCCGCACTCTGTTTGTGAGTGTAGGGGCGGGTAAGGGGTGGGCACACTGACCAAGTAATAAGGTCCTTTAGCACCCTAGACCTGCAAACTACACCTGAAACTAGTCAGAAAATCGAAAAGAACGTAACCCTCAACCCATGAACCCTAAACACCAAATCCCAAAGGGTCCATGGAGGTATATGGGATATACTTGGTACTTGGGCCTTAAAGTAGGAATATGGGAACCCCTTTGGGCCTTTGGGCCCTAAGTATATACCATATACCTACATGGACCCTTTGGGAATCCCTTAACCCTGAAAGTATGAAGACCCTAAACCCTAAACCCTAAACCCTAAACACCAAATCCCTTAACCCTAAAAGTATGAAGAAGACTTCATCGGCCTCAGGCCAGCTGACTTGATCCGGTTGATGTTTGTAAACTCAATGTGCTGCACCTTAACATACCCAAAGGGTCCATGTAGGTATATGGTATATACTTAGGGCCCAAAGGGGTTCCCATATTCCTACTTTAAGGCCCAAGTATATCCCATATACCTACATGGACCCTTTGGGATAGTGGGGGTATCAGGCTGAGGGGGCTGTGTGGGGGCACATAAGGATTATATGGTTTGCAGTTTAGAGTTTTGGAGTTAGGGCGTTAGGTTTTGGTTCCGTATCAACTGTAGATGAAGGCGGGGCTCTCATTCTAAAAAAGAGCGCGACGCATACTCAGCATGTCTTCAAGGGCTGGTAGGCGAACGAAGAAGGCTTACGGTTTGGGGTCTGGCGCTTCGTAGTCCCAAATATTCTCAAATGGGCTAAACCCTGAACCCTAAACGCAAAGCCCGGGCAGAAGGTTTTTAGGCTGGTGGTGCCAACTGTCGGCACCCCATATACAAAGCTGAAAACATTCGGCCGAATCACACGGACACCAACCCTAAGGGTCCAAGGACCCAAATAATAGGGTTTTAGGGCCCAAACACCATTCATAGTATAGTATTTGGGCCCTGAAGCCCAATATTTGGGTCCTTGGACCCTTAGGGCAACATGCTCAAATCCTCAGGGCGACCGTGGACCTTAAATACCTGGGGACATTGTCTTCGCTCCGCGGCATGATAAGCTTGTAGTGGGCAAACCCCGAGAACAATCCTAAATCCTAAACCCCATATATCCATCCATATACCTGTATACCCCTAGAGCCGCTTTCAGAAGACCTTCAGATTCATCACATATGAGCTACTGTCTAAACTCCTAGTATCCCCCTTAAGAACCCCTATAATAGTCCCCTATATAATCCCCTATATAACCCCCCTTTAAGGAGTTTAGACTATAGCTCATATGGGCGCATGTAGCCTTTGGCTTCAGCGTGCAGGTTATCTTGACCGTAAGTGGCAATGCAAAGACAGTCAAGTTGCCGTCACGTTCCAAGACCCAGTTTCAGGGTTTAAGGTAACTATGTTTCTAACTAAACCGTTTATTTTGCTCCCTAAGGAAGGCCCACAAATTATCCCTGAGAATCCTGATACAGAACCTGATTAAGGACCGCCCTCAGTAGTCCCTTTATGACCTCTAACATACTATATATACTGCATAGCCACCCCCCATAATCCCTTCAAGATCCACAAGAGGTCACTTGTTAAGGGTTTAGGGTAGGATCCCTAGTTGTTCAGCCCATTGGCTTCGGGTACCCGCATGTGATACTTGGCTTTCTCCGGATGCTAGCTGGGTCCTGGGGGTTTTTACTGACCCTACGGATCCAAATAGCCCAATGTAGGTAATATTCACAGACTTTGGGGCCCGATGTAGGCATTATTTGTATACTTGGATCCCTAGAGTGAGGATGCTTTACGCAGGTCTTGGGGAAGCTCATGTATACCTGGGCCAAAAAGTACCTGCATAGGAACCCTGGACGTCCGGTGTACTAATATCTCATGCGGATGCCTGGAGCCTCTGGGTAGTTTAGGGCTTAAGGTTTAGGCGTTTAGGGTTTAGGGGTTTAGGGTGGTAGAAAGTGCCAAACCCTCGCGATTTGTCCCCGCAAACCTTGTGAGAATCCTACGTTCTCAATCTTCAAAAACCGTGTAAACCCTTGACCCTCGGGGCGAGATCCTGACCCTAGACGGTGAACTCTGGACCTCCAGGTTTGGTCGTTAAACTCTGAGCCCTAAACCCTAAACCCTAGACCCTCAAGCCCAAAACCCTCAACCCTGGACCCTAAGCCCTGATCCCCTAAACTCTACCCCCTATACCCTAAATCCTTGAAAAGACTGCTTGAGCGCCAGACGTCTGAAGGAAACCTCAGAGCCAAATCAACAGCCAGCATGGTGTTCCCTAGGGGTCCAAGTACATGTGGTATAAACATAGGGGGCTACGGGTAAGGAGTGGCGGAGCGAACATAGGTACCGCTATATGGCTATATATAAACGGCCGTAGCTTCATTTCAGGGATGCAGCATTATATCAGTCTGAAATATCAGCGAACCTTCCGAGATCCTCTGCATATAAAAAATTCCAACCATAAGTGCATATGAGCTACAATTCAAACTCCGAGCATCCCCCTTGCTAACCCCAATAGCAGGCCCCCCCCTATAATCCCCTATGTAACCTCCTTTACGGAGTTTAGACTACAGCTCATTTCATGAAAGCTACAATTACAATACATACGTTGGGAGGACACTTTTTACCTCTATGAAGATTGCAAGGACTCCTCTTCAAGGTTGGATGCGGGGGCACTTGCTCCTACACGAGAGATGCAGCGAAAACTGCTCTGGAAAACGTTTTGAGGCCTAGACTACTCATAGCAGCGCGTTCATACACGTGTTCTGCAACTGTTTGAAGAACCCTAAGGGTCCAACTAACCAATAGTCATATACTTTCCCAAAACCTGTACTACAATTACTGGCACCAAGAACCAAATGTTCAATTATTGGGTGCATGGACCGTTGCGGCAATAGAAGGCCAAAACCTCAACCCACAGTTTGGCAAACTAGGGGTGCCTTCATTTTACACCCTGAAATTGCTGGCCGATTTGATAATCAACATTTCATCAAGGCGGCTGTATGATGACTGATTGCTACTAACCAAGCCACCAGCAAGACTTGAAGGCATGACCCTCGTATGACGATCCATCTGTGACTTGTTGCGCAGGTTTCATGCCTGCTAAATCCCCAGACCACGTACTCGCAGTTGAGAAAGCAAATGCATGCAGAAAAAATTCTCAGAATGTCTGCCTAGCTTCCCATCGTCCCTAAACCCTATTATACACCCCAAGCCCTAAACCCCTAAACTCTAAACCCGAAACCCCTCAACCCAACAGCCTAGAGCCCATGATTGTTTCAGTGGTTTCAGGATGGTACCGGGTTTTACCCCGGGGTTTGGGGACCCCCTTTAAACAGACCCGAAGGGTTTAGGCTTTAGGGTTGTTCATCTTAGGGCTGTATTGGCGTCATATTTTGAAAGCCCTCAGGGGTACTGGGGGTACGTACAACTCAGGAACCGTTCATAAACTTACCCAAACCCTGGCTAGCCCGGCCTAAGCAGAGTAGGCATTCTAGCAGATATTTTAGGGGGGGCCAAAAGCTATCACTATGAGTATTTCTGAGGTCCAAGTAAGCCATCAACGTCGCTTAGGCCTGAACCATGAACCCCCATGGGCTATTACGGGTATTTAAGGGGAAAATATGTGTGTGTATATATATATATCTATCTATTTATGGGAATAATGGAGAAGGAAATTGGAAACTACGATATAAGGTTTGGGGTTTTTAAGGGCCCTATAACATTCTTAAGTAGAACCACCTAGCACTGCGAAGTAAGACACTAGATCAAAAAGTCTGGACTCTAAATAGATGTTGTCTTCGCATCCTGGACGACCAATGGAACCTGAACATAACACACCTGCCACCCTGTTTGGCCAGTTTGTTCCTCAAGAAAGCAAGGATGAGGATTTGCCCTGTGTTGCTTTGGCTTACCCTAGACCTCCCAGTTACCTTAAATAATGGGAACTGGGTTCTGGATACCCTATGGTTACATAGCCCAGTAGCCTACTATTTAGGTAACTGGAAGCCCTAGGTTATGCAGCTGGAGTTGGTAAGAAAGCAAGGCCTGTGCACCTGCACAAGCTGCGAATTGGCCCGAGCCGATCGGGGAACCTGTCAAACCCTGCCCACCGGAGTGAGTGCTTCGCACTACAGCCGGCAAGCAAGGTGGACAAGAGCTGTAAAAAGATGACAAAAGAATGCAGGCAGTGTCTGCATGGGCTAGCCCAAAGGGTCCAGAGGTACCACCACTTATACTTCTAATCTAGCCTACAGGATCTGCTGAAAAAAGTCAATACTCGAGAGCTTCGACCCTTCGGGCATTTCAAACATTCTCAACCAGGAGGCTCTTCGTTGAAACTGGCCTGCTTGGCGTTCAGACGGCAATGATAACCCCGCAGGCTAGTACTGGTGACGAGCATGCGGAAGAGCTGGCTGCCAACTCTCAATTCTGGGGCTTTTCCAACGCAATGACACCTGTGGGAAATTCTGAGGCTACTTAGGGACTGAAACTTCTCAGTCTGAAAAGCTGTAGAAACCTTACAGCAGTACTTGGGAATGTCTCAAAAATCATTCATGAAAAAGGAGCCCTGTACAGAAAATGCATTCCGGTTGGTCCCTGGGCCCCTCATTTCGAGACTACAACTTGAGAACAACCCTAAGCGTCCAAGTGCCCAATAATCATATACTTTCCCAAAACCTGTACTAAACTTACTAGTACCAAAAACCCAAGTAATGACAGAAAACAATTGAGTACTCAGGCCCTCAACCCTCTATCTATATTCCTAGTTACCTCTATATACTACTATAAATTCCCCTACACATCTCTTTAATTAAAGAGGCCCAGTTGTTGGGTATATGGACCCTTTCTGAATAACTAGATCGGAAAACTGTTTCATTCTAGAGCTGAACCCTAAGCCCTGAACCCTAACCCTAAATCCTAAACCCTAAACCCTAAATTCTAAACCCGAAATCCTAAACCCTAAACCCTAATTCTAAACCCTAAATCCTAAACCCTAAACCCAATCCAAAACCCTAAATTCTAAACCCTAAATCCTAAACCCTGCGCACTAAAACCCTCAGCTTGTCGGCTTCGGGCTTCTGAATGCTGATATGCTCAAGCGTACCATTTTAGCAGTACCGTCACTAAGGATTGCAATAGTTGGGGATCTGTATTGGAGCCCCCCTCTTGAGGGAAACTACCTAATGGTTGAAATTGGGAGCCCAAAAGTTGTTTTACGTTTTGTGGTCACTCAAAAAACTCCCTAAACCCTAAACCCTAAACTTCCCTAAACCCTAAGCCCTAAACCACATGATGTTGGTAGTTGTTTAGGCCCCTGCTCTCCTATTCCTTGCACATCCATGAACCGACCCCACCATCGCAAACTGCACATCAACCCCATGAGGTTTGAAGAAAACGCGCTATGGGGCCTAGTCCTTGCTAGCAGCGCAACTAGGATTTAGGGTTTAGGGTTTTAGGGTGAACTACACACTTCTACGCTCTGGATCAGCAGCACAAATATGCCGGTACATACTTGCGATAGAAGCATAATTACCGAACCACGTACTGCGACTGTAACCTGAAAACCCTAATCTTTGACACTATAAAGCACAAGTGCCTGCGGCACCTACTAAATGCATCATTAGGACGCAGCATGTGGTATGACATACAGCAACCATTTCCCGAAACCCTAGCTGTGCACGTAGTATTTACTAGAAACTACAACAACCCAGTTCTACCCACCACTCAATCTACAAATTGCATTTCTACAGGTTTTTACAGTGGATTCTCCTAAAGGTTATGAGGGCCAGGATGGTCTACTGCAAGCTCTACTGTAGATTTGGCCACCTTACCCTAAACCCTAAACCCTTAACCCTATCAATGCCATAAACCCAAAGCCCCGGAACTGCTCAGACTTCGTCGGTCTGTGGGGCTCCAGGACGAGCTTGGCTCAGTTCGCGTGCGAAGATGAAGGCTTCAACCTGGATCAACATTGAGGCCATCAGGGTTTGCGGTTTAGGGTTCATGGTTAGGGTTCAAGGCTTCGGGTTACCCGAACCCGCGCAAACTACGTAGAATAAGGGCCTTGTTGACTATTTGGTATTTTGAACCACTATTTGCCGACTTGAGAGGCAGAGGTAGTATCTAACGAACCTTCAAAACGAGGCTTTGTACCTAACATTGCACTATATTTTCCATGCTTTCAGGGTCGGAGGTCGCTCTAAGTATAGGGTTGAGGATGTCCGTGCTTATGGTGTTGTAGAGGCTTGGGGCTTAGATGTGGGAATTTGTTAAAACTACTGCTATAGAACCCGTAATTGTGACCACCCAAAAAATCCGACCTTTCCCTAGGTTACTTAAGGGTAACGCCATCCTGAGAAACTCCCATGTGGGACTTTCTCGACCTACTCGGATGATCGTTTGACTTAGTTCTTCTACCTAGTATCCCCCAAAACCCCTATTATAAGCCCCATAACTCCTGCTCCTGAGTAGACTTGCTAAGTCAAGAGATCGTCCAAGTAGGGGGTCCTTGACGGTCCTAGCAATGCCTCCACTTTAGAGTTTAGGGTTTAGGGCTTAAGTCTTATCAATGCCTCGAGGTGGTAGTTTCCATAAAAAGTGAGGCCCCATAAAGACCCCAAATCCTTGTTATAGGGACCCCCCAAAAAGGTTTTGCCATAATTTTGGGCAACCCGCCTATATCCCTAGAGCCACTCCTGGCCCCTCATTTGTCTAAAGCTGATAGATTCCTTTGAAGTACAACCTGGACCTGAAACGTCGGTAAATCATGGCCCACCCAAGTCCCCCAGACCCTTAAAACCGGTCAAAGAATCAGCTTCTACATACTTCCCAAAGGGTCCACGTAGCTACATGGTAGATGTAGATACTTGGGCCTTAAAGTAGGCATATGGGAACCCTTTGGGTCCAAACTATATACCATATACCTACCCTAAACCCTAAACCCTACCATATACCTACATGGACCCTTTGGGACTTGGGCCCAGGAAAGCATTTTCGAAGCCTAGCTACGAGGTCGGTAAGCAGCGAAGTCCACGTGAGCACCCTCAAGACTTCAAGGTGAAGGGAGAACCTGCAACGCAGGTTGAGACCCTAAACCCTAAACGCGCGGTTTAGGGCTTAGGGTTTATAGGGTTTAGAGTTCATTTTTTAGGGTACTCAACCCTAAATTGTAAACCCTAAACCCTGAAACCTAAACCCTTAAATCCGCCGACCTTGGGGGGCGTGTTGGATGGTTTCAGTAACGGAGAGGGTGAAAACCCTCTTCTTTTTTCTCGAGGGGAGGTGGGCGGGGGAGGTGCTTTGGGTCCGGCACTCGGTTTGGCCTTGGTTGTGCCCTTGCTTGCCATTTTAGCCTTGGCTGTAGGGGGGGGGTAGGGAAGGTATCCCGTGTCCGTTTCCCTCCAGGCCCCACCTCCGCGGCAGCCGTCTCAGCCGACTCCCACCCCTTCGCCAGCCTCCCACCAGGAGAATTTTCAGAATGACAAGAAATTGTTGTTTTGACGTTTTAATCCTTTTTTGCGACGTTCTAATCCTTTTTCCTGAGTGGCCAAGCCCCTGGGCGCCCCCGGGCCCCAAGCCCCTGGCGGCCCGGGCCCCGAGCCCCTGCAACCTGGGCCCAAACCTTTGAGGCCCTTC